>JAKWBJ010000424.1:0-83309 GCA_023159175.1 Wohlfahrtia magnifica | reverse complement strand
CAGCTTACCAGTCTGACTAATTGTGTGACAGAAGCAAACACAAACAACCACAGAGGTGGTGCGTTCATATTTGATGTTAGAACAAAAGGGAAATCCCCCCGTTTTACATTAAAAGAAATATTAGTGTCGCCAACACTTCGTTACACAAGTCACAGTTTCACGATGAACTGTCATCGTGTTGTAGAAATACCGCGTTATGCGGGGTTTCCCGTAATTAATTTTATAATAATATAGTCGCAATTTAGACGACATGAGTTTTCTTGCATAAAATTTAACTTTATGTACATATGTATACATATGTAGAGAACATAAAATAGTAAACATGTTCATGTACTTGATATTTGTTTTAATTTCTTGTTCGTATTTTTTTAATTTTTTAATTTTGTTTTTTAATATTAATATTTATTAATGCTGAAAGCTAAAGAGAGATAAATAAATAAAAATTCAAAGAAATTGTTAAACGGAAATGCAAATTTAAACAAGAATAATAAAAATTCTTGCAAAAATTCTTTTACCGTCTAAGCTGGGAAATATTGATGGGAGAAAGTAAATAAAATAAACCAAATTTTAAAAATGCTTGGCGAGCCGCAATGACATGTTAAACGAGCCGCAAGTGGCCCGCGGGCCGCGGTTGCTCATCCCTGATGTAAGGAAAATGAAGAGAATGAAAATAAATTATTGCTTTTAGTATTTTTTTTTAAGAAAATAATGAATAGACGCGATTAAAAAGTGACAAATATATAAAAATTAATGTTTTGCCATATTCACTTGTTGAATATTCGAAGTCGTTTCCGGGTCCATAAAACGTTATCGGATTCGGTCCAAATTTTACGTACTTACTTTTCTAAAACAAAGGTACAAAATTCTGCTGGAAGTTTATAAAAATACAATATTTCAAAATAAGGTCACCCCTAGTGCTCATTATTTTAAAAGCTTGGTTAATCTTTATATTTTTATTTTTTTTTTACAATAATATTCTTAAAAAAGCTTTATCCTACGATCGAACTAACTTTAAAATTCGTTTATTTAAAATTGATTTAAAATAGGAATTTTAAGCTAAAGTTAGCTTGTGAATAATACTTTAGGAAACTTTGCTTAAAGTATATTATTTTTTCTGAATACAACAGTTGAAGTTTAAAAATAACAAAATATATTAAATCATACATTCAACTACTTGTCCTTCCCTCATTTATGTTAATATTCATACAATAATTCATACCAAAACAATTTAATATCATTATGTTATGTGCATGAATTTTGCTAACTGTAATATTACAACATTTTCTCATAACAGTACTACAAATACAAACCTCTCTGTGACCAACCCTGCACTATAGCCAACCTATACCAATATTGCAGAAGTTCACCTATTATTTATATATATTTCTTTCTTTGCTGGAAGCACGTGCTTGTCGCTATCGATCTGAATACAATAAAAAGGCCAGTTTTTATATTTGGACGAGATTCTACTGTATTTATATTAAATAAATATAAATTAAAAAATACTAATAATAGATCAATTTTTAATTAATGTCCTAAAGAAATTTATTGATAATAATATAATATTTTTAATTAATGTATTTTTTTCAGATGTCTTGTTATTGTTAATTGGTTAAGTAATAAAATGCTTAAAATAAACGCAGAACCTGGATTTTTTACGGAAGTGTTTACTGAGTTAAAGTCGTGTGGTCAATTAATTAACAGTGCAAATAGCTCTCTTTCATGTGGTGCTGCTTGACGTATTGGTGGACCCAAATTAATTTTAAAGTTTTCACTGTCAGCACAACATCATACTCATAATAATGAAAAACAAATTAATTTATTGTAATGTAACACACCTGAATTAACAGAAATTTCTGCATTATCAGATTGTTCCAAAAATATCGTTTTTACATAATAAACATAAATTTAAAATTAAATGTATTTTAACTTAGCTTGTAAAATCGCAATAGAATATACCAACAGAAGTATTTAATTTAAAAATATTTAAGACCAATTTCTTTATATATACATATGGGCTTTTCCATGAAAATGTCAACCACAATTGAAAAAATAAAAACCCTTCAGACTTTTTTCAGATATGGATAAGAGGAAAAAAGCGCTCAGACTTTATGTAGATTCATTTATAGCTTATATAACAATTATTTAAAGTTTAAAATTACCATCTCTTTGGTTACAACAACAATTTTTGTCAATTTGGCTTAGTTTGACAAATGTCAATAAAAAAAACTTCACACAATTCGCATATTTTTACATGTACCTCAAATTCACTTCTTACGTAAGATATGGCCTTATTTCCCTGGATATCTTGAACAACAGGTACCAACAGTACCCTGTGAATGAAACATAATGACAACATTTTTTTAGTTGCTCATACTCGTGCAAAGTTTGTTGCACTTTGTAGGCGTACACGTACGATGACATGGAAATGCCAATATATTAAATTAAATTTTAGATTTAATCTTTGTTCCATGTTTTAAGCAAGGCCGTCTTTAAATGTGCTATGGCCGCGAGTTTGTGGCCACTATGGATAGCAAAAATATCACCAAGGAAAAACTCATTTCTGTAATGGGGTGATACATTTGCAAACATTTGTTTGCAAACATCGCAAATAGCCAATCGCATTCAAGGAAAAGTAAGTTATCAATATATGTGATTGGCTATTTGCGATGTTTGCAAACAAATGTTTGCCAATGTATCACCCCCTTTATTCATAAACGTTTAACCCATTAACGCTAGAAATGCCATATTCTGGAGAGGTAAAAAGAGTATATTTAAAAGAAAAAAATCTGGATCAAGTAAAACTTCTCAATTGATTAATATTACATTTTGGACATCTGAACAAATAGCTTCAAATTAATTTTACATCCAATTAAAACAATAATCATTATGTATATGTAAATAAAAAAGTACTTTTGAGATTTCTTTTATATATCTAGAGTAAATTTTGTAAAATAGAATATGTGTACTTTTTTAAAAAGACACGAATGGATCCCTAATTAACGTCCAAAAGAAAAAAAAATTGCTAACAGAAAACAATTTTTATTGATATTTATGCTTTACCTGGAATAAAATTGAAAAAGTCATTTAAAATTGTTTCAAGTTCCTCTGAAAAATGGGTGTCCTTTTATTGCAACAATGGACGTTATGAAATTGACCAACAGTAATAATAAAACATACCCTGTTTTTTATTACATTATTTCAACATTATTAATGTACTGTTAATACAATAAATAATATGTACTTTTTATTTTAGTCCACTTGGCAAAAAAAAAAAAACAATCGGAGTCCGAAATCGGAAAAGTACACTAAATCGTAATGAGTAATTAAAAATACTAAAAAAACACTTGCAGTTGATATGGCACCTTGTATGCTTTTTTTAAGTCTTTTAAAAAAGATATTCAGAACTAAGTTATTGGCACAGTAACCTCTTTCACCTTCATGGGTGATTTAATGATCTTACGGCGTTTTCGCAAAATAAGTTGAAAAAGGTGGAAAATTTATCATTATATATAGTAAATATATTAGTTTATCGAAAATCTCTTCATAAAGACCATTAATTCACACATGAAGTTAAAAGAGTTTACTGTGTTAGTAATTAAGTTCGTCATTGTATGTTATTACATTAAAATATCAGACGGTTCATTAGAGTGTCTTTATATGAGAGCAGTGAGCGGTAATGGGTTAATAAAAGCAAATTAACTATTAAACGTTTTATTGCTTAGCTGGCAGCACTATGCCTTTTTCGTTTATTTGAGTAGGTTTTCAGCATTTGTAAAAGTAATGTATAAGTATTACAATTGATAATAAAATTGATAAAAACAAAAAAATATTACTCATTGTTAAAAATATAGGACACATTGAAAAAAAACTAATCTAGTACCCGCTTTCTTTTTTTTGTTTGTGCATCACTAATATGTTTTTTTGAATTTACCAGTGAAAATGAAAATGGAAAATAAATGAAAACGTTCAGGAAATCTTATCAAGTGATTTGCATCACAAACCGCCTATAAAAAAAGAAACTATATAGTATTCAAATTAATTAATTGAATAGGTATTACAAATAATTTGAACGTTTTGGGAGTAGAGTATTCCTTTGTATTGATGTAGTTTTGCACCAAGCTGCATCCTGGTTTTATTCCATCAATAACACCAAGAAATTTTCTTATATATTTAAAGTCCCTCATTAGAGTTTTTTCTATGTGAGAGAAGATTGTGGCATTGTTATTTTATTTTTTCGCGAACGGGCTAATGTTCAAGCAATTATAAAACACGATTTGATGTCAACTATGTGATGGCCCGGTGATACGAGTACGCATTTGAGGAATTTTCCGCTGCCATCCAAAATCGAATCGTGTTTTAATTTCTGCCTAATTTCTTCCGTATCCACAAATCCTATGGATATTTGTGCATTAACTCCAGCACATTTTCTTATTGGATTCCCAATCTTGACACCTGTCAACCCACAGGTAGCTAATTCGCTAATGTCTTTAGTTAATCTTTAGCAAAAAATAAAATTTATCCATCAAACGTTTTATTCCCGATAGAAGACCAGAAGAGATTTTTAAAAAAGGTGCATTAGTGGTGATCAAGGATGGAAACCTCCCTTCAAATTCTGGGCACCTTGGTAGAGTTACCAAAATATTTCCCGGTGCTGACAATCGCATTCAGGTAGCAGATGTGCTGACTCAAAGGGTTCAGGTAACGCGATCAATTGCTAAGTGCTGCCTATTAATAGTTATTTTTTAAATCAGCAATTTGCTTCTTTAATCTTTACCATTCCAGATCATTATGCCTAAATTTTCAACTGCAAAACCCCGTTCCAAAAAGTCCTGTCGCTTACGTAGGAACCATCAATATCACAGATCTTATTCGTATTGTGAAGAAATATACATAAGTATTGAAAAAACTGCCATCGCACGCTCGATGCTTATTAGATTCTGCGTCACCGATAAACCAAAGAAGAAACTATTAGTCCAATAACTCTGCAGTCTAGATTTGATCCAACTTTGAAAATAGAGGGGACTTTCTGTGTGAACATTAGATTTTCTTTACGCACTCCTACGCACTCAATTAGCGAATCCAAAGAAATCAATTCTCCTGACCAGATTCCAAATTTTATGCAAAGGACAAGATGGACATAATCATGCGAGCAGACCTCTACGCAAAGATAAAACAAAGAGAGTTTTCAAGAACTGGGCTTCAGACAGAACATAATATTTGGTTGGACCATCTTGGAATAAAATGTCTTTTTTCATTTCATTTTTTAATGTATGGAATACTTACATATGTATGTATTATTTAATTCAAATGAATATACATGTTGATTCATGAATTCGTTTATTTATCTATTTACTTTTACTTAATTTCTTACTCTTATATTTTCCTAAAATAATCCTGAATTGTTATTCTAATTTTTTTTTTTTTATTACTTTTATTATAAAATAATAATAATCCTGAATTGTAATTCTAATTAAATTGAATTTAATAATGAAATCCCTTCTTATATTTGGAATTGTATTTCAGAAGTAGCAGTTTTGGTGATGGCTGTTTGGTGGATAACGTTTTTACCCTTGCATAAATTGCAAGGTGGGCGGCAATGTTAATGTCAAAAATCTAATTTTATTTGGCATTAAGCTTCAGTACAGTCGTTTTTTCTTAGTTTACAGCCAATACATTCTTTTGACGGAATAAGCACAAGCTATTTTTTTACCTCTAAAAGATTTTACACGCGGCGATTGTTTGATGAGGCTAAAACACCAAAACTGCAATTTCTATAATACCTGTCCTTTTTATTGCTTCATCTACCACCGAATAATTAGATAAAACAATATTTATTTCAATAACATATTGCATCCAAAATTATACTGCATAATATATTTTGATAACTACTACACTTCTTGTATATATATTGTATCACTGCCACTTCTTGTATATCCTAAATTACGCGGTTTTTATCCTTTGGGCTATTCATTCAAATTGAATTCCGAATTTTATGCTGCCAATAGACAATGATATTAGGAAACAACCACGCGGATATTCTACTGAGTTTTGTGGATCTACTTATAGAGCCGAAATTTCTTTATCAGCTTGGAAAGATAATAAGGCAGTGAGAAACCTTTTCAGAATAAAATAAATCCAAAAACGCGGGTATTGCGTTTCGTTCGCTTATTCACGACGATTGCCACAATATGATTTATGGCTATTGTATTCATAAATACGGATGGCGTCGATTTCATGGATGGTCTTGTTGGTCGATATACAATTCTAGTGCAGAGCAACAAGTATACAAACAGACTCCTCTTACATTTGCTTAACTTAGCCAACAAGTTCAACAAAATCGACACGCCTAATGCTAATTATAGACGATAACAGTTGCCAAACTTCCGAATAGGGATTGCATCCGTATGCAGCATCCTCCAACAGCTCCAGAGAAGAATGTCAAGATATAAAAAAAAACTATCGTAAAAAATTCTTTTTACCACCTGCAGACGTCGCACATTTTCCGCAGCTTTAATCAAGTGCTGGTTAAAAAATTTGCTAGTTGGAATTCCGAAATTCAAACTTTATGTCGAAAGTGTAATTTAAACCTGATTTTCACATAAATAACTTGACAAACTATTTGTTTTCCTCATAAACATTGATTTTTTGTATTTTTTTGTTTTTGTAATTAAAGAAATGCAATCTAAACTTCCTGTTTATTTTCTACACATTTACATATGTATGTTATAATATATTCTTTTTTTAAATAAAATATTGTACTCTATATAAAAAAAAATCAGTAAATTTTTTGGATTCTTTTCCCAAAGCCTCGCAGATGCGGTCTAAGTTTTTAGCGCTATAAAGCCCGATTTGAACGAAACAATATATTTTTTTAATATCATTTACTTTTAAAATAAGCCAAACCCAGAAATAATTAGAGAAGGCAGAAGAGTATTAAATTAGCACATAATGTAGCAATTATATGGAAAAACGCATTTATAGAAAATTTTCTTTGCCGTTTATCGCGTTTACTACATATAATCGCCCATATGGAAAAAAATCTAAAAGTAGACCTGTACTGCACGTTAGTTATCACACTTTATAGTGAAAAGCCAATGTATGCGACATACGACGGCTGGCGACAATCAGCTGTTCTATTTGCCGATTGAATTTATTTTTGGTGGTCGAACGAACGCGGAAAATTGAAGTAAAAATTCGTGTATTGAAAGATTGATATAAATTTCAATTTTTTCAGCGCATTAATAAATAAATAAATCTAAAAGTTTTGAAAACGAAAAATAAATATAGCAAATTGAATGGCGATTTAGAAGACTGTATATTTTTATATACATACATACATATATAAATATACGTACATGCTGGTGAGGAAAGCAACCCCGAAAAGACGACTTTTGATGTGCGAAATGTACCTGCAAAGCAACTGGGTTCTTAGATGTTTCTTTCAATCAGTGAAAAAACCGGAACAAGTAGCAGTTTCAAATTGCCACTACAATGTTACCGGAAGCTTTAGATGCCTTATTATATATGCTTATATGAATATAGGAGAAGCGTTGAATTAGGATGCCGGTTAGTCCAGTGATTAGACTTTTCCTAACACTTATGTAAGTTTCTAAAGTTCGTTGTTTTATTTTAAGTTATAACATGTAATTTAGATATTTGTCGCAAGGAGTCAGCAGACAATATCTTTCCGTGACATTTAAAATGTCTGTTAAATCTGTCGCTCGTATTTTTTTGGAAACATGTGGGCTTGTTTGAACTGAGCTTAGCGAAACACGTTAACACCAAACAAATACGAGTGGGAAAAAAATGCTGACGATTTTGCAACCATTTGGAGTCTGCCGAATAGCGTAGGAGCTATAGAAATACTTTGCCATTACTTTTCCACCTAATTCTAGATCAAACTTTTATAACTAAAAAGTAAGTGATAATGATACATATATTGCTGTGTATTTGGACTATGAGGTTGAAAATGTAATAAAAGGACTTTGGAGACAAGAAACTTCTCCATTACCAAATATCAGACGTATATCTTATAAAAATACACATTCTAATGCACAACGTACATATATAACAAGTAAATAACATAAAAACAATATTAATAAACAAAAAATACACGTTCTAATGTACAAGTTTACAAAAAAATTTGAGTTTGTAAATAAAAACAAATTACTTTGAATTCAATAAAGATATTGCAATTACATTTGAAAGATACTTTCGGTTTCACTAATTTATGGTTATACTTTCCTACATCAGTTTACGTGTGTTCTTTTTGTATGCTGCCATCTTTCCTTCCTTTTTTCTACATTTTCTTTTTCTCCTTTCTTCCCCTCAATTTTCTTTTCCAGGGAAATGTCTTCCACAATGGGCCTCTATGATCTCTGGGTGGGGTATTTTTAGAAACCGCCTTTCATACCTACCTAACTTCATACAGCAAAGAAAAGTCTACGACGCCTTAGTGTTTCTCCAAAAAAAATTTAACAAAGCTTGTTAAGCCTAATTTACAATAAGGTGCGGACAATTCAACAACATAGAAAAGCAACAGGCAAATTGTGTCGAATTGAAAAGTATGATAAAATAATGCGATATTTTTCGGCTTAAGTCCTTTTTCTTTTTGTTAATAAATTAGAAATTAAAAAACGTACATACATTCCATTTTGGTGTTACTCGTTATTAATTTCGACCAACATCATTGGTCATCTTCAGGGCAGTTATAACACTCTACAACAACAAAAAATATATAAATATAATATAATAATGACATCAAACAATTTTAACAATAACATTTTAAATACGTAAATTATACATTACATTTATATTTTAACGGGGTGCCGTCAACGTTTATGCTTACAATGTTTCACACGCACTATCTGCTATTACTAGATTCTCTTATTTTCTCAATTCTATGTTTATCTAAGGTAAGAGTACCTAAGGTCGGCTTGTACCAGTAGTCGGCAATTTTTATAGTTATACTTAAATAGCAAAGAATAAAAGTAATTATGTATCAAAATAAATCTAAATGAAATTTATAAATAATCTCAGCTTTCTATATGTTAAGAACAATTTAAGCTTAGATAAGGATTTTTGACAGTATTTTCCTCTAATTAGCGACTGTCTTTCGTTTTTTACGAAAGTAGTTGTTTTCTCAAAAAAATTTGTGGGAAGCCGAATTTATATGTCAATAATTACTTTCAAATAATTAATTTTCAACCGAAAATGTTTTCTAAAAGTTGGAAACGGTTGAAACATGGCACTACAATTTACACGTCAGATTGAACTAAGATTTGTTTCTGGGTTTAATCGAAAGCTTTTTAGATGGGATGAATATATCCATCCCTAGCCTTATTATATTCACCACCATTTCAGCCATGGCATCGACGTTTCCAATTAAAATGCCCAAAAAAATCGTTGAGCTCAGCCCAACGAGCATCCTCGCGAAGAGCGGTGGACGAGAATGGGGCAGAAACTGTGCAATGATCCGAATTTCCGAGAGGTGCAAGAACCTCAACTACATACTTTTCAGGGTGTGTAGTGAGGAAAAGGTCGAGGGTATTGTTCTGATGCCCATCTACACACGATATATGTGTAGGTTCATTCACTAATTGCGCAAGGTGGTTGTGCGCGGCAAACGTATTGGCCTTCTGGAGTTGTACGGCCTGAATGGCGTAACCAAGACCAATTATGAACATTGAAATCACCAGCAACAACAATTTCACTGTTCGGATAATTCGAAAGGATACTCGATATCGAGTCGGAAAGAGAGTCGAAGCCAGATATGGTAACATCTCTTTCCGCGTTTGGGCTTCTATACTAAAACCCGAAGTGCAAAAGATGTGCCCTGATTCTGAACTTAACCCATAGACAGTTAAATTCCGCATCATACATGCCAAGAGGTTGCTGGCATTGGTACACAACTTCATTGCGAATGTACATAGCAAGACCCCTATGAAAATTAAAAAGGGACAGAAGGTGATACCCAGGGATATGAAATTCCTGTGGATTAGCATTTTCAGAAACCTGGGTCTCACATAAGGCGAAAACATCCGGCCTATGGAGACAAACGTGCGCATACACGGAGAAAAAGTTCGCCAGTAGCCCATGCACATTGCAGAAATCAATCTGAAAGCGTCCTGCAATTACGTAAATTCAACCAAATAAAAGAAAAAATAAATATATAAATTAACCACGAGTAAACAAAAATCAAATAACCCCTCTTTGAAATGCGTACGACAAGGAAATGCGTTACAGCTAGTTGATTATTCAACAGCCAGTGTTATACCTTCACCACTGAATAATCTAACTGCAACCCCTCCAAGTGGTTCGCACCCAAAGGTTTGCAAAGGAATACTGAGGGGAAGGGAAAGCACTATTGCCGATGGTAGGGTACATAATTAAATTCTCCCCTATGGATCAAACAGTCCTTCATTTTGCCGATATTTAATCTTGCCCGTATTCGAATTAGTTATTGTCAAGTGTGTGTTTATTTTTTAATGTTAGTGTTTTGTTGTTTTTTCATTCCAATAATTTGTTTTGTTATTAATATTTTGTTGTTTTCGTTCTTATTGATGATGATGTATTTTCTTGTTTTAGTTATTTATTTTAATATTGTTATTGTATGTTCCGTTAGGATTGTTGGTCATTTTTGTCTATGTTCCATAATTCTCTTTTAAGAAATTGTTTCGTTGAGTTTTTGTTGGTTGATAATTTTATGTTGTTCTTGTAAAAATATATTTTTCTTTTTATTTTTTAATTTTTTATTATTAACCGATGTATCGTCAAGAGTTGCGACTTTTTGTATACATATGTACATATATACAATATATGTTCTGTTATTGGTTTTTTGTGTTCAGTTTTGTGTACTTTTATTGTTTATCATTGTTATATTTTATTTGGTAATATTGCACTGTTTAGATTTATTGACACAGAAACAACATGGACGGACAAGCGAAACACGTATTGACGGCACCGGCGACAGATCACTACAGTTGCTGTCAAACGACAAAATTACCACCTCAGACTGAATCATTGGCCAGAAGTGTATGCCATACCAAATCAAGAGGCGAATTGTAAATGTTTTTGTAAACAACTGGGGGTTTGACGCTCTTTGAATTGGAACCCATTGAGCTGCATTCCGATCAGGGTAGAAATTTCAAGTCTGCTATATTCAAAGAAATGTGTAAGATATACGGTATTAAAAAGACTCGAACGACGCCGCTTCACCCACAAAAGTTTTTGTGTAGTAAATAAAAGTATAACTGAAAAACAAACAAAATATAGTGGTTTAATTTTATTTTAACGCAATTTAAACGAACTCAAACGATTTAAAAAAGTTAAAACGTAACAATATATTAGCTTTTGTATAACATATCATTTAAGTTTTAGAAAAAATAGGAAATTAGATTTTCTGCACACAGAAAAGTATACATATTCTGCAGTATTCAGTAACTAATTATCCTCAAAAAAATGTTAAAAATAGTTTTATTGTTAATTTATATTGTATAGAGTGTGGCAGCTATATTGGTGAAACTATATTGGTGAAACAAATTACATCGAATACCAAATCGGTGAAAATTTCAGTAAAAAAAAATATTTTTTGTGGAAACAGCGCAGTCGCGGTTTATTTGAAATTTTAACATTTCAACGCTGCGATCAATTTTTTTCACAACGAACAAGATCAATCCTGCTTATGAATTCAGGCAAATACAACTTGAGAAATAAGCAAACTGTTTCAATAGAAAAGACTTCATATAGCAGTGACGAAATTAAAATATCTGAAGTGTATAATATTATTGCTTAAATGAGGGACCTTCAACGAGAAGTGAATTTACTACGGGAGCAACGTGAGCATCCAAATGAAACGGCAAAATCGAATCTTCAAAGGGTGCATATACCCAAATTCAATAAGCATAACCCACTCCTTTGGCTTGCTCAGGTTGAAAGGTCGTTTGCCTTGTGTGACATTACATCAGATACAGACAAATTTGACAAATTTTTGCTTCGGTTTGTCTTGAAGACGATATCCTTTTATCTGTTGAGGACTTAATTACCAATCCGCCCGCAAACGACAAATTCAATGTACTCAGGGAAAAATTAATTTCAAAATTTGCTGAGTCACCTGAATCCAGATTGCGCCGTTTATTACAAGGTGGAGAAACCGTGGCTATGAAACCGTGTGAAGTCTTGGCACACATGAAACGACTAGCGCCTGGAAAGTGCAACGTAACGATAATCCGTACACTTTTTATTGGACAGATGACAGAATCGATTCGTCCACTTTTAAGTATATGGGAGCAAGACGATTTAGACAAATTGGCAGAAATGGCAGATAAAATGTTAGAGTACCTCAAGTAGTGAAACGCAACTTTCGGTAAGTGCTATTAACCCATCAATGGCTGATCTCATTAAATCAATGAGTATTTTATCGGATAAGATTGGTAAGATGAAAATACAATCAAGTTACAATAATTGTCGTAATCGTTCAAGATCTTGGAGTCGCTCACAATCGGATCAGAATCCTTCTGAATCGCAACTTTGCTGGTAACATGTAAAATTTTAAAAGAATGCTAAACGCTGTAAACCAAATTGCCCACATTATAACAATAATTCTGAAAACTAATTGAGCTGTCGTCAATCAACTCAATTGGCGACATAGAACATTTAAAAAGCTCTTATGTGTCATCCTAATACTTCATGGATTGATATACTGCCGACAGTATTACTTGGTTTAAGAACTTCTTTCAGAGAGGATATTCACGCTTCTCCATCGGACTTATTATATGGAGGCCCATTACGTTTACTAAATGAATTTTTTGAAAATACTAACGATAACACTAATCCGGATGAATTTCTTAAAAAACTTCGCAACCATTTTAGTCTTCTACGACCTATACCAACAGCTCATCATAACATAAGCAAAATGTTTGTTTTGAAATATATTAATGAATGCACTCGTGTATTTCTGCGCACCGGTTCAGTCCGAGAACAACTTCAGACGCCTTACACAGGACCTTATGAGGTAGTCCAACGTTTATCCGATCGTTTATATACCATAAAAATTAAAGATAAAGATGTAAATGTCAGCGTCGACCGATTAAAACCAGCCTTTATCATCAATGATATTCAAGACAATTTTTAACACCAAAGACCTAAGTCAAAGCAGCATACATCACAACTGGAAATTTCAATCAACAATGATCTTGAAAGAACCACTGACGAAATTGCATCGTTCCCAGCAGTTCCTGACTTAGTCACTGGAGAGGGAGTGGATGTGGCAGCACCAAGTTTGTCAGCTAGTGAACGGAGTGAATCTGGCAACACTTTAGAACACAAAAGAAAAAGAAAACAAATATTAATTCCTCGCGTCGTCTTTGCTGCCACAACTGTAGACAATTCTTCTCGCAATTTAATTTTAATTCTTTATACTTCCAAACATGAAAATAAAATAATAATAATAATTTTAAATAGTTTAAGAGTAAAATAACGCGTTTTATTTACCACAAACTATAAGAGCAGGCGTGAGCAACGTTTTTAATCAACGGGCTAATTTAAATTTTTTTATTTTTATTTTTTTTTTTGATAATATAATAATTTACAAAATTTTATTTATTATTATAAATTAATACAAAAAATGAAAAAGAAATAAAGATTTCACACACAGATTTTAATGCAAAAAAAGGCAAGTATTTTTAGTGAGAAATTTGGCACTGTTTTTTCGATACAAGCTGATCGATATCAGCTGGAATTGATGAGATGGCTACACGTACGAAGCTTTCTAATCGCGCATCACATAGTCTTGATAGATGGTCGTTTTTGATGAACTTCATGGTTGAAAATAATTGTTCGCAGACATACATACTTTCAAACAGAGACATCGTTTGCTTTGCATTTTTCGTTAAAGCGGAATTTCTCAGGGCTCACATATGATTTATAAAAGTTTTAGATGTTTACGGAAAGAAATACATTTTTTAAATCGGTATTATTCTGCATGTCAATCACTTCCATTTGAAACTCTTTGGGAGCTGTATCCACAACGATATTAAATGGTGAGGAAATCATTTTTAGTGGAATCGCTGTCTTCTCAGTTTTGAACATTTGGAATCGTAATTGAAATTCGTTGATTAAAATGTTTATATATGGTGCGCATTTTTGAGAAGTGGTAACGTTTTTTTTTCTAAATGTAGAAAGTGAGACATATTACTCTGCAAAAGATGCTGTTTCCACAATTTTCATTTGCACTCAAATCCCTGAATTTTATCATACAAGTTATGAATAAACAGTCCTTTGCCTTGAAGTTCAATATTAAGATCACTGAGAAGCTGGGTCATGTCGATAAGAAACCGAAAGTCGCACATCAATTCTTTATTATCAAAATGAGAGAAGTCATATCCCTTCATATCCAAGAGCAATTGTATTTCGCTTTTTAAGTTGTATACTCTTTTAAGCATTCCACCTCTACTAAGCCAACGTACTTCAGTATTAAAAACCACATCGCCATATTCAGTTTCTAAATCCTTTAGGAATTCTTTAAACTGGCGGTGATTTAACGCTCGCGACTTAATAAAATTAATTAATTTAATTATTGGTAATGTGACATTTGGCATGCTCAATCTTTTCGCGCACAAATTTTCCTGTTGAATTACGCAGTGGTTAATGAATATTTCCCTTCCTGTGGCCTTCTTAATGTCTTGAAACAGCCTTCCCGATACTGCAACCTCCATACTTGACATTGCTCGGGGTCCATCTGTCGATACACCCATAATCTTTTCTAATAAATTGAAACATTTTCCAACACAGACTTTAGTTCATCGTACAAGTCTTTGCCGGTTGTAGTTCCTTGCATAGGAATCAATGAACACAATTCTTCGGTAGTATTAAAATTGGAGTCAACACCACGTATAAATATAGCCAGCTATGCTGTATCACTAATATCGGAACTCTCATCAAGTGCCAAAGAACAGTATTCGAATTTTGCAATGCGTTCACAAAGCGTTGTTGCTATGTTCTCAGACAAGTCTTCAATTCTCCTTGCTACGGAGAATCTTGATAAACTAATGTTTGAAATAATTCTTATTTTTTCAGGAAATGCTATTTCTGCGACAGCAGTCAGACATTCTTTTATCATCTCTCCATCCGCGAAGGGTTTCATTTTTTTGTCAGTATTTGACTGACAACATAACTAGCCTTTACTGCGATATTTGATAAAACAGTGTGATTTTTAAAAAAATCTTGTTGTTTTCCGAACTTTTTCTCCATTTGATTAAACTTATCTATCCGGAGTTGTCCTGTTAGGTTTTTCTATTGTTGTTCATGTTTTGTATCGTAATGCCTTTTTATGTTATGTTCTTTTAAAGTCGACACGGTTTCTGAGCATATAGCTTTATATTTGGCGAAAGTGAAAAAATAACAAAATTACCACTTTTCTTGGAAATTCATATTCTCATCCGCAATCGTCCGTTTTTTTTGTTTTCTTTTCAGACATTTTATTATGGAAAAAAAAAAATTTAAAGTTCACAAAGTTTGGAGAAAAACTTAAATTTGAGTAAAGAAAACTCTAATATTACCTTTTCGACAATAAAATTTCACTAACTTTTTCGAGGAATACAAAAATTGTTAGTTAACAGCTTACCAGTCTGACTAATTGTGTGACAGAAGCAAACACAAACAACCACAGAGGTGGTGCGTTCATATTTGATGTTAGAACAAAAGGGAAATCCCCCGTTTTACATTAAAAGAAATATTAGTGTCGCCAACACTTCGTTACACAAGTCACAGTTTCACGATGAACTGTATCGTGTTGTAGAAATACCGCGTTATGCGGGGTTTCCCGTAATTAATTTTATAATAATATAGTCGCAATTTAGACGACATGAGTTTTCTTGCATAAAATTTAACTTTATGTACATATGTATACATATGTAGAGAACATAAAATAGTAAACATGTTCATGTACTTGATATTTGTTTTAATTTCTTGTTCGTATTTTTTTAATTTTTTAATTTTGTTTTTTAATATTAATATTTATTAATGCTGAAAGCTAAAGAGAGATAAATAAATAAAAATTCAAAGAAATTGTTAAACGGAAATGCAAATTTAAACAAGAATAATAAAAATTCTTGCAAAAATTCTTTTACCGTCTAAGCTGGGAAATATTGATGGGAGAAAGTAAATAAAATAAACCAAATTTTAAAAATGCTTGGCGAGCCGCAATGACATGTTAAACGAGCCGCAAGTGGCCCGCGGGCCGCGGTTGCTCATCCCTGATGTAAGGAAAATGAAGAGAATGAAAATAAATTATTGCTTTTAGTATTTTTTTTTAAGAAAATAATGAATAGACGCGATTAAAAAGTGACAAATATATAAAAATTAATGTTTTGCCATATTCACTTGTTGAATATTCGAAGTCGTTTCCGGGTCCATAAAACGTTATCGGATTCGGTCCAAATTTTACGTACTTACTTTTCTAAAACAAAGGTACAAAATTCTGCTGGAAGTTTATAAAAATACAATATTTCAAAATAAGGTCACCCCTAGTGCTCATTATTTTAAAAGCTTGGTTAATCTTTATATTTTTATTTTTTTTTTACAATAATATTCTTAAAAAAGCTTTATCCTACGATCGAACTAACTTTAAAATTCGTTTATTTAAAATTGATTTAAAATAGGAATTTTAAGCTAAAGTTAGCTTGTGAATAATACTTTAGGAAACTTTGCTTAAAGTATATTATTTTTTCTGAATACAACAGTTGAAGTTTAAAAATAACAAAATATATTAAATCATACATTCAACTACTTGTCCTTCCCTCATTTATGTTAATATTCATACAATAATTCATACCAAAACAATTTAATATCATTATGTTATGTGCATGAATTTTGCTAACTGTAATATTACAACATTTTCTCATAACAGTACTACAAATACAAACCTCTCTGTGACCAACCCTGCACTATAGCCAACCTATACCAATATTGCAGAAGTTCACCTATTATTTATATATATTTCTTTCTTTGCTGGAAGCACGTGCTTGTCGCTATCGATCTGAATACAATAAAAAGGCCAGTTTTTATATTTGGACGAGATTCTACTGTATTTATATTAAATAAATATAAATTAAAAAATACTAATAATAGATCAATTTTTAATTAATGTCCTAAAGAAATTTATTGATAATAATATAATATTTTTAATTAATGTATTTTTTTCAGATGTCTTGTTATTGTTAATTGGTTAAGTAATAAAATGCTTAAAATAAACGCAGAACCTGGATTTTTTACGGAAGTGTTTACTGAGTTAAAGTCGTGTGGTCAATTAATTAACAGTGCAAATAGCTCTCTTTCATGTGGTGCTGCTTGACGTATTGGTGGACCCAAATTAATTTTAAAGTTTTCACTGTCAGCACAACATCATACTCATAATAATGAAAAACAAATTAATTTATTGTAATGTAACACACCTGAATTAACAGAAATTTCTGCATTATCAGATTGTTCCAAAAATATCGTTTTTACATAATAAACATAAATTTAAAATTAAATGTATTTTAACTTAGCTTGTAAAATCGCAATAGAATATACCAACAGAAGTATTTAATTTAAAAATATTTAAGACCAATTTCTTTATATATACATATGGGCTTTTCCATGAAAATGTCAACCACAATTGAAAAAATAAAAACCCTTCAGACTTTTTTCAGATATGGATAAGAGGAAAAAAGCGCTCAGACTTTATGTAGATTCATTTATAGCTTATAACAATTATTTAAAGTTTAAAATTACCATCTCTTTGGTTACAACAACAATTTTTGTCAATTTGGCTTAGTTTGACAAATGTCAATAAAAAAAACTTCACACAATTCGCATATTTTTACATGTACCTCAAATTCACTTCTTACGTAAGATATGGCCTTATTTCCCTGGATATCTTGAACAACAGGTACCAACAGTACCCTGTGAATGAAACATAATGACAACATTTTTTTAGTTGCTCATACTCGTGCAAAGTTTGTTGCACTTTGTAGGCGTACACGTACGATGACATGGAAATGCCAATATATTAAATTAAATTTTAGATTTAATCTTTGTTCCATGTTTTAAGCAAGGCCGTCTTTAAATGTGCTATGGCCGCGAGTTTGTGGCCACTATGGATAGCAAAAATATCACCAAGGAAAAACTCATTTCTGTAATGGGGTGATACATTTGCAAACATTTGTTTGCAAACATCGCAAATAGCCAATCGCATTCAAGGAAAAGTAAGTTATCAATATATGTGATTGGCTATTTGCGATGTTTGCAAACAAATGTTTGCCAATGTATCACCCCCTTTATTCATAAACGTTTAACCCATTAACGCTAGAAATGCCATATTCTGGAGAGGTAAAAAGAGTATATTTAAAAGAAAAAAATCTGGATCAAGTAAAACTTCTCAATTGATTAATATTACATTTTGGACATCTGAACAAATAGCTTCAAATTAATTTTACATCCAATTAAAACAATAATCATTATGTATATGTAAATAAAAAAGTACTTTTGAGATTTCTTTTATATATCTAGAGTAAATTTTGTAAAATAGAATATGTGTACTTTTTTAAAAAGACACGAATGGATCCCTAATTAACGTCCAAAAGAAAAAAAAATTGCTAACAGAAAACAATTTTTATTGATATTTATGCTTTACCTGGAATAAAATTGAAAAAGTCATTTAAAATTGTTTCAAGTTCCTCTGAAAAATGGGTGTCCTTTTATTGCAACAATGGACGTTATGAAATTGACCAACAGTAATAATAAAACATACCCTGTTTTTTATTACATTATTTCAACATTATTAATGTACTGTTAATACAATAAATAATATGTACTTTTTATTTTAGTCCACTTGGCAAAAAAAAAAAAACAATCGGAGTCCGAAATCGGAAAAGTACACTAAATCGTAATGAGTAATTAAAAATACTAAAAAAACACTTGCAGTTGATATGGCACCTTGTATGCTTTTTTTAAGTCTTTTAAAAAAGATATTCAGAACTAAGTTATTGGCACAGTAACCTCTTTCACCTTCATGGGTGATTTAATGATCTTACGGCGTTTTCGCAAAATAAGTTGAAAAAGGTGGAAAATTTATCATTATATATAGTAAATATATTAGTTTATCGAAAATCTCTTCATAAAGACCATTAATTCACACATGAAGTTAAAAGAGTTTACTGTGTTAGTAATTTAGTTCGTCATTGTATGTTATTACATTAAAATATCAGACGGTTCATTAGAGTGTCTTTATATGAGAGCAGTGAGCGGTAATGGGTTAATAAAAGCAAATTAACTATTAAACGTTTTATTGATTAGCTGGCAGCACTATGCCTTTTTCGTTTATTTGAGTAGGTTTTCAGCATTTGTAAAAGTAATGTATAAGGATTACAATTGATAATAAAATTGATAAAAACAAAAAAATATTACTCATTGTTAAAAATATAGGACACATTGAAAAAGAACTAATCTAGTACCCGCTTTCTCTTTTTTTGTTTGTGCATCACTAATATGTTTTTTTCAATTTACCAATTAAATTTATTTAAATTTATGATAAATTTTTTGAAAATGAAAATGGAAAATAAATGAAAACGTTCAGGAAATCTTATCAAGTGATTTGCATCACAAACCGCCTATAAAAAAGTAACTATATAGTATTCAAATTAATTAATTGAATAGGTATTACAAATAATTTGAACGTTTTGGGAGTAGAGTATTCCTTTGTATTGATGTAGTTTTGCACCAAGCTGCATCCTGGTTTTATTCCATCAATAACACCAAGAAATTTTCTTATATATTTAAAGTCCCTCATTAGAGTTCTTTCTATGTGAGAGAAGATTGTGGCATTGTTATTTTATTTTTTCGCGAACGGGCTAATGTTCAAGCAATTATAAAACACGATTTGATGTCAACTATGTAATGGCCCGATGATACGAGTACGCATTTGAGGAATTTTCCGCTGCCATCCAAAATCGAATCGTGTTTTAATTTCTGCCTAATTTCTTCCGTATCCACAAATCCTATGGATATTTGTGCATTAACTCCAGCACATTTTCTTATTGGATTCCCAATCTTGACACCTGTCAACCCACAGGTAACTAATTCGCTGTCTTTAGTTAATCTTTAGCAAAAAATAAAATTTATCCATCAAACGTTTTATTCCCGATAGAAGACCAGAAGAGATTTTTAAAAAAGGTGCATTAGTGGTGATCAAGGATGGAAACCTCCCTTCAAATTCTGGGCACCTTGGTAGAGTTACCGAAATATTTCCTGGTGCTGACAATCGCATTCAGGTAGCAGATGTGCTGACTCAAAGGGTTCAGGTAACGCGACCGATTGCTAAGTGCTGCCTATTAATAGTTATTTTTTAAATCAGCAATTTGCTTCTTTAATCTTTACCATTCCAGATCATTATGCCTAAATTTTCAACTGCAAAACCCCGTTCCAAAAAGTCCTGTCGCTTACGCAGGAACCATCAATATCACAGATCTTATTCGTATTGTGAAGAAATATACATAAGTATTGAAAAAACTGCCATCGCACGCTCGATGCTTATTAGATTCTGCGTCACCGATAAACCAAAGAAGAAACTATTAGTCCAATAACTCTGCAGTCTAGATTTGATCCAACTTTGAAAATAGAGGGGACTTTCTGTGTGAACATTAGATTTTCTTTACGCACTCCTACGCACTCAATTAGCGAATCCAAAGAAATCAATTCTCCTGACCAGATTCCAAATTTTATGCAAAGGACAAGATGGACATAATCATGCGAGCAGACCTCTACGCAAAGATAAAACAAAGAGAGTTTTCAAGAACTGGGCTTCAGACAGAACATAATATTTGGTTGGACCATCTTGGAATAAAATGTCTTTTTTCATTTCATTTTTTAATGTATGGAATACTTACATATGTATGTATTATTTAATTCAAATTAATATACATGTTGATTCATGAATTCGTTTATTTATCTATTTACTTTTACTTAATTTCTTACTCTTATATTTTCCTAAAATAATCCTGAATTGTTATTCTAATTTTTTTTTTTTTATTACTTTTATTATAAAATAATAATAATCCTGAATTGTAATTCTAAATTAAATTGAATTTAATAATGAAATCCCTTCTTATATTTGGAATTGTATTTCAGAAGTAGCAGTTTTGGTGATGGCTGTTTGGTGGATAACGTTTTTACCCTTGCATAAATTGCAAGGTGGGCGGCAATGTTAATGTCAAAAATCTAATTTTATTTGGCATTAAGCTTCAGTACAGTCGTTTTTTCTTAGTTTACAGCCAATACATTCTTTTGACGGAATAAGCACAAGCTATTTTTTTACCTCTAAAAGATTTTACACGCGGCGATTGTTTGATGAGGCTAAAACACCAAAACTGCAATTTCTATAATACCTGTCCTTTTTATTGCTTCATCTACCACCGAATAATTAGATAAAACAATATTTATTTCAATAACATATTGCATCCAAAATTATACTGCATAATATATTTTGATAACTACTACACTTCTTGTATATATATTGTATCACTGCCACTTCTTGTATATCCTAAATTACGCGGTTTTTATCCTTTGGGCTATTCATTCAAATTGAATTCCGAATTTTATGCTGCCAATAGACAATGATATTAGGAAACAACCACGCAGATATTCTACTGAGTTTTGTGGATCTACTTATAGAGCCGAAATTTCTTTATCAGCTTGGAAAGATAATAAGGCAGTGAGAAACCTTTTCAGAATAAAATAAATCCAAAAACGCGGGTATTGCGTTTCGTTCGCTTATTGACGACGATTGCCACAATATGATATATGAATACAATAGCCATACGGATGGCGTCGATTTCATGGATGGTCTTGTTGGTCGATATACAATTCTAGTGCAGAGCAACAAGTATACAAACAGACTCCTCTTACATTTGCTTGACTTAACCAACAAGTTCAACAAAATCGACACGCCTAATGCTAATTATAGACGATAACAGTTGCCAAACTTCCGAATAGGGATTGCATCCGTATGCAGCATCCTCCAACAGCTCCAGAGAAGGATGTCAAGATATAAAAAAAACTACCGTAAAAAATTCTTTTTACCACCTGCAGACGTCGCACATTTTCCGCAGCTTTAATCAAGTGCTGGTTTAAAAATTTTGTAAATTTGCTAGTTGGAATTCCGAAATTCAAACTTTATGTCGAAAGTGTAATTTAAACCTGATTTTCACATAAATAACTTGACAAACTATTTGTTTCCCTCATAAACATTGATTTTTTTGTATTGTATTGTATTTTTTTTTTTTTTTTTGTAATTAAAGAAATGCAATCTGAACTTCCTGTTTATTTTCTCCACATTTACATATGTATGTTATAATATATTCTTTTTTTAAATAAAATATTGTACTCTATATAAAAAAAAAAGCAGTAAATTTTTTGGATTCTTTTCCCAAAGCCTCGCAGATGCGGTCTAAGTTTTTAGCGCTATAAAGCCCGATTTGAACGAAACAATATATTTTTTTAATATCATTTACTTTTAAAATAAGCCAAACCCAGAAAAAATTAGAGAAGGCAGAAGAGTATTAAATTAGCACATAATGTAGCAATTATATGGAAAAACGCATTTATAGAAAATTTTCTTTGCCGTTTATCGCGTTTACTACATATAATCGCCCATATGGAAAAAAATCTAAAAGTAGACCTGTACTGCACGTTAGTTACCACACTTTATAGTGAAAAGCCAATGTATGCGACATACGACGGCTGGCGACAATCAGCTGTTCTGTTTGCCGCTTGAATTTATTTTTGGTGGTCAAATGAACGCGGAAAATTGAAGTAAAAATTCGTGTATTGAAAGATTGATATAAATTTCAATTTTTTCAACGCATTAATAAATAAATAAATCTAAAAGTTTTGAAAACGAAAAATAAAAATAGCAAATTGAATGGCGATTTAGAAGACTGTATATTTTTATATACATACGTACATATATAAATATACGTACATGCTGGTGAGGAAAGCAACCCCGAAAAGACGACTTTTGATGTGCGAAATGTACCTGCAAAGCAACTGGGTTCTTAGATGTTTCTTTCAATCAGAGAAAAAACCGGAACAAGTAGCAGTTTCAAATTGCCACTACAATGTTACCGGAAGCTTTAGATGCCTTATTATATATGCTTATAGGAATATAGGAGAAGCGTTGAATTAGGATGCCGGTTAGTCCAGTGATTAGACTTTTCCTAACACTTATGTAAGTTTCTAAAGTTCGTTGTTTTATTTTAAGTTATAACATGTAATTTAGATATTTGTTGCAAGGAGTCAGCAGACAATATCTTTCCGTGACATTTAAAATGTCTGTTAAATCTGTCGCTCGTATTTTTTTTGGAAACATGTGGGCTTGTTTGAACTGAGCTTAGCGAAACACGTTAACACCAAACAAACACGAGTGGGAAAAAATTGCTGACGATTTTGCAACCATTTGGAGTCTGCCGAATAGCGTAGGAGCTATAGAAATACTTTGCCATTACTTTTCCACCTAATTCTAGATCAAACTTTTATAACTAAAAAGTAAGTGATAATGATACATATATTGAGATATGTCTTATCTTACTTGTCACTTGTGATGCAAATTAGACTTCTGCTGTTGTTGATGTTGGAACATACTGCAGCCAAAGTAATGGCGGAGTTCTATCTGCTCAGAGCTCGGAAAAAGATTGAAAAAGGGAGCTCTTAATCTACCATCACCCAGCGACTCTCAAGAGCTCGTAGAGAGTCATTGAAAAATGTTTTGGGATTTTAACAGCTAGATGGAGAATTTTAAGAGTCACCATATATATGACCCCTGAATCGACAGGTTTTGTAAAATCAACAGCTAATATTACGACTATATTAAAATAAACGACGGATCATATTGCCCTGCTGTATATTTGGACTATGAGGTTGAAAATGTAATAAAAGGACTTTGGAGACAAGAAACTTCTCCATTACCAAATATCAGACGTATATCTTCAAATAATAGTACGTGATCAGTATTTGCAGTAAGAGACATATTCAACGTTTACATATTTGTGGGAAAATAAGATATAATTTTGGACATTCAAAAAATAATAATCGTCTTTTTTTTCTAAAAACAAAGTGCATACATCTATTAATAACAGAAAAAAAGATACTACCTTCAAAATGATTTAGTTGAAAGAGTATTTTAAATTTTGATTTAATTTTTTATTTAAAAAACCGTTGCTAACGCTGAGGCTGTTGCGATAACCTAGCTAGAATTTTTTCAGGTCACTCTTTTTTATAGTATAAATTAAAAAAAAGAACTAAAATAATTCATTTTTAAAATAAATTCATTGATTTTATTTAAAAAACAAAAAAAACAATATTAATAAATAAAAATACACATTCTAATGCACAACGTATATAACAAGTAAATAACATAAAAACAATATTAATAAACAAAAAATACACGTTCTAATGTACAAGTTTACAAAAAAATTTGAGTTTGTAAATAAAAACAAATTACTTTGAATTCAATAAAGATATTGCAATTACATTTGAAAGATACTTTCGGTTTCACTAATTTATGGTTATACTTTCCTACATCAATTTAAGTGTGTTCTTTTTGTATGCTGCCATATTTCCTTCCTTTTTTCTACATTTTCTTTTTCTCCTTTCTCCCCTTCAATTTTCTTTTCCAGGGAAATGTCTTCCACAATGGGCCTCTATGGTCTCTGGGTGGGGTATTTTTAGAAACCGCCTTTCATACCTACCTAACTTCATACAGCAAAGAAAAGTCTACGACGTCTTAGTGGTTCTCCAAAAAAAAAATTTAACAAAGCTTGTTAAGCCTAATTTACAATAAGGTGCGGACAATTCAACAACATAGAAAAGCAACAGGCAAATTGTGTCGAATTGAAAGGTATGATAAAATAATGCGATATTTTTCGGCTTAAGTCCTTTTTCTTTTTGTTAATAAATTAGAAATTAAAAAACGTACATACATTCCATTTTGGTGTTACTCGTTATTAATTTCGACCAACATCATTGGTCATCTTCAGGGCAGTTATAACACTCTACAACAACAAAAAATATATAAATATAATATAATAATGACATCAAACAATTTTAACAATAACATTTTAAATACGTAAATTATACATTACATTTATATTTTAACATGGTGCCGTCAACGTTTATGCTTACAATGTTTCACACGCACTATCTGCTATTACTAGATTCTCTTTTTTTCTTAATTCTATGTTTATCTAAGGTAAGAGTACCTAAGGTCGGCTTGTACCAGTAGTCGGCAATTTTTATAGTTATACTTAAATAACAAAGAATAAAAGTAATTATGTATCAAAATAAATCTAAATGAAATTTATAAATATTCTCAGCTTTCTATATGTTAAGAACAATTTAAGCTTAGATAAGGATTTTTGACAGTATTTTCCTCTAATTAGCGACTGTCTTTCGTTTTTTACGAAAGTAGTTGTTTTCTCAAAAAAATTTGTGGGAAGCCGAATTTATATGTCAATAATTACTTTCAAATAATCAATTTTCAACCGAAAATGTTTTCTAAAAGTTGGAAACGGTTGAAATATGGCACTACAAGTGAAAGAGTTAAAAAAGTTATTTTTCTCCAATTTTAAGCGATACCGGCAATAGGAATGAAAAATTTGTAAATGTTTCAGTAGTCGGCATTCCAATGTCGCACACCACTGAAAACACCTTGTCCCTATGGTTGGCAGTGGCTTTTACTACTAGTTTTGTTAAGGTTGAGATCTCAAAATACGTTAAGATTTCTAGAAATAATAACTTATGAACTCGTCATATCTTTTTCAACCACGTCTTAAGTAGCACTGTCCAGTCACCAATAATTGTACATATGTCAGCCATATTAAAATCTGGCCTCATCACTAGCCAATGAAGTCTTGAGAAAATTAATGTTGGGTTTTATTTTGCAGCAAAACATGATCACTAAAAGGGTTAATTTGTAAAATAGAGGGTCCAGATCATGGCTACCACAGTTGCCAAATTATTGGGAACCACGTTTGCGTCATTCTAGCCTTATGAACAGTCTACAGCTGATTTCGGAATGGAGAATGATTAAGTGGCTTCAAGCCGCTTTCAAAACGAATTTCTGGTAAACTTTGGCTGATGTTTTGATCCCTTGTACACATGAATAAAAGCCGGCGACCTCATACTAAGCTGGATTACTTTTTCGGCGCGTGGGGTGAGTTCAGATACTTCTCTAGACTACTGTGCTTACATCTTGTCATTTCGTTTATTATACATCCCTGGTTCGAAAAGCATATTTCATCCATAAACAAAGGTTTTCGGACCAAATTATCATCGTACTTCTTCAAAAGACGGTTGGATTTTTCTACCCCATTTTATTTAAGTTGCAGTCAACAAGTGTCCGGTATTACGTTTTAAAGCCCCAAATTCAAGTCTATTTCAATGATTCTACTTATCAACTTTTGCGTGATGTTTTGTTTTTAATAAGTAACAGTTTGAAATCATTCTCGATTTATTGTTTTTTGCACTAAAGTATGATATGCCGACAACAGGAACGTAGTATGCCGAAAACTGGAAAATTTGTGCCAACTACTGGAAAATTTGGTGCCTTTCCCAAAAACAGTAAATTTCTATATTTCAATAAATTTAACTTAATAATCTTAAACAAAGCACGAAAATAAAAATGCAACACTGCATTGTGGGATTTTGGTATATGTCAATTTGGCAGCACTGCCACATTGACCATCTTTACGTTACATTTGAATTAACGAATATGGAAGATGGTTGATATTTCCTGAACCATCGAAAATATAGCCAATTAGGTATATAAAGGGCTGCCTTATCTACACGTCAGTTAATTATCGTCTGGCTGTCGTAAGATAAAGACGTTAAAAGACGATAAAACGGTAATTATTATAGTATAAGCGAATATTAAGTTGTTGTAAACTGTATAAAAGTTATTGTGTAGTAAATAAAAATATAACTGCAAAAAATAAAAATCGCGTTGCTTATTTTAACGCAATTTAAACGAACTAAACGTTTTAAAAAGGTTAAAACGTAACATTGGTGTCAGAAGTGGGATTGCGTACATAAAATAAAATTAAATAAATAAAAAAAGGAGACAAAAATGAAATTCCAAGAATTAAAAGTGGCAGGCACAAACTCGAATTACATAAATTAGAACTTTCCACAACCGGTAATAAAACCGAATTAAAAAAATGTCTATTAGAGGAATTTCACGAATTTGATGACGAGAATGAGTCTGACATGAGTACCACTGCAACAACAAGTAATATAGACGCTAACTCGCTGCTGGCTGCTATGATGGAGCTGCGAGAAACATCTAGAGCTGATAATGAAAATCTTTTGGCGCAGGTAAAAGAATCCTCTAAAGCTGATAATGAAAAACTTATAGAAAAAATTAGTGAGACCCAGATGTTAAGCTAGCTGTATATGTTACACAAAAGACAACCGTTGCAGATACAGTGGCGTTCGCAATAGCGCAGGAGACCACAGAGAAATAATTAACGGGCCATCACACAACAAAAGAGTCCCCGTTGAACTAAAACGAACTAGCATTGAGGGGCAAAAGCTAGCTCTCACAAGCGAGGGCCCCAAAATCTGCTTATCAATGATGCAGAAAAATAACAGCAACCTTACAGCGCGCGGGTTCATTAATGGCAGACAGTACACTTTCACTATAAACACCGGTACGACACAGTCTATAATCAGACCCGATGTAGTGAAGGAAAAGTGTGAGAAACTTAATAATATCAGACTACGAATAACTACCGGGGAGTCTGCCGCCGTCTACGGAAAAATTTAGGTGAAAGTGACTATAACAAACATCACTGTAAGCCATATTTTTATTGTCGCCGATATTGTAGACGAGGTTATTATTGGTGCCGATTTTATGATAGTCCATGGCATCAATTTGAATATGGGGCAACAGATAATGAATTGGCGTAATGTAGGTATACCTCTTGACGTGGGATACCAGCATCAAGTGCACGCTAGGAGATTAGTTTTTTTATATAAGACCGGCACCCAGGGAATGTCCCCTATTCATGCAGTGAATTGTGCTGGTACTAAGTAGTGGTAGTAGTGTTTATGGACGTTAGATTTAAATTTACTCATGTCGTAAGTGGCAGGAAATACTTTCGCTGGAAGATTATTCCACAACCGAACAGTGCGATCAAAGAACGAATTCTCCCTATAATGCGTTCTGTGATTTACTGGACAATCAACTACAAAGGGTCGCGCTCTACGAGAAATACGAGTACTACGTAAAAATATATGACTTTTGGGAATTAATTCCTTAATTTCGTTAGAACACATTCCGTTATAGTACCGATAGAACAATGAAACACACGCCACATTGCGACGGTGCTCCAATGAATCGATAGAGTTGGCTCCTGTACGCGGTCGAGAAGCTCCAAAATAGACTTTGAAGCACCGGCCCATACATGAGATTTGTATTCCATTTTGGGTTGGATATAGGTTCTGTAAATATTAAGGAGATCAGATGGAGTGAAGTATTTCTTGCACCGTCTCAAAAAACCAAGGCACTTGAATGCTTCTTTCGACACTTGAAATATGTGATCATTCCAACGAACGTCACAGTGAATTTTCATGCTCAGAAAATTAAGAGCATCTGATTCCTCAATATCCACAATACCCATTGACACAGATGACAACACACCACCACGCCTGTGTGTTAAAAAACAACATTGAGTCTTACGTGCATTAAAATCGACCCTGTTCTTACGACCTGCACCAAGTCACTTGTGAGTGTGACGTTCATAGTCATCCTTCTTACCCCAACCTCCAAAAGGCTTGGTCTACGATCAAAAGAATATGAGTGACATATGTTGCTGTCATCCGCAAAAGAGTAGATAGGATTAGAAGTGAGAAGAAGAAAGTCGTTAAAAAATATTAAAAAAGAGTAGGAGAAAGAACAGAGCCTTGCGGTACCCCTGAGTTTACCCTGAACTCGTCGGATGAGACCCCATTTATAACTACTCTTATAGAGCGATCTCTGAGAAAACTCGATATAAATCGAGAGAAGTGACTACCGACACCAAAAGCATTAAGTTTCGAAGTGAGAGCCTCGTGCCAAACTCTATCAAACGCCTTTGAGATATCCAGAGCTACAACCTTACTCTCGCCAAAACTATGAATGGACTTGTTCCACTTCTCCGAGAGCAACGCCAGCAGGTCACCAGTAGAACGGCCCTTTCGGAAACCGTACTGATGATCGCTAAGTAAATCGTTGGACTCCAGATATCCCACAATGTGGGATATCCCAGATATCCCAATCCCCTTTTTGGGGATTGGCGTTACATCAGCAACCTTCCAGCAAGATGGAAAAATACCGGCGCAAGCGTCGAAGAGCACTGCTTCAAGACCAGTGCTGGTATGCCATCCGGCCCAGAAGACTTGTTAACGTTGAGATTTGCAAGGACCTTTTTTACAGCACGAGCTCGAAAGAATATACTAGGCACAGTTACTGATACTCTTTCAAGTTCGTGTAGTGGTTGAACGCTCTCCGGCAAGTAAGAATTACTTGCAAACATTTCGGCCAAAAGGTTTGCCTTTTCAACCTGGTTCGTGAACGTGAGGTCATTCTTTAAGAGAGCACGAACCGAACTAGCGTTGTTCCTCAGCCTTTTAACTAATGACCAAAAGTTTTTACTTCCCCGCGGAAAAGTAAGAACTTTAGCACGAAGGCGCTGCTCGTATAAAGAGTTTTCGCGTCTAAGTACTGCGATACTCGCCTGTTTGCGAAGCAAATCTGTATGGGCACATTTGTTATTGCGCCAATTCCTGAACGCTTCCTCTCTGGATCTGACTGCCAATTTACACGTCAGATGAAACCAAGATTTGTTTCTGGGTTTAATCGAAAACTTTTTAGATGGGATGAATATATCCATCCCTAGCCTTATTATATTCACCACCATTTTAGCCATGGCATCGACGTTTCCAATTAAAATGCCAAAAAAAAATCGTTGAGCTCAGCCCAACGAGCAACCTCGTAGTTAAAAATGGAGCGTTCCGTAGCCATGGGTGGAACCTCGCGAAGAGCGGTGGGCGAGAATGTGGCAGAAACTGTGCAATGAGAGGTGCAAGAACCTCAACTACATACTTTTCAGGGTATGTAGTGAGGAAAAGGTCGAGGGTATTGTTCTGGTGCCCATCTACACACGATGTATGCGTAGGTTCATTCACTAATTGCGCAAGGTGGTTGTGCGTGGCAAACGTATTGGCCTTCTGGAGTTGTACGGCCTGAATGACGTAACCAAGACGAATTATGAACATTAAAATCACCAGCAACAACAATTTCACTGTTCGGATAATTCGAAAGGATACTAGATATCGAGTCAGAAAGAGAGTCGAAGCCAGATATGGTAAAATCTCTTTCCGCGTATGGGCTTCTATACAGAAACCCGAAGTGCAAAAGGTGTGCCCTGATTCTGAACTTAACACATAGACAGTTAAATTCCGCATCATACATGCCAAGAGGTCGCTGGCATTGGTACACAACTTCATTGCGAATATACATAGCAAGACCCTTATGAAAATTAAAAAGGGACAGAAGGTGATACCCAGGGATATGAAAATCCTGTGGATTAGCATTTTCAGAAACCTGGGTCTCACATAAGGCGAAAATGTGCGCATACACGGAGAAAAAGTTCGCCCGTAGCCCATGCACATTGCAGAAATCAATCCGAAAGCGTCCTGCCATTACGTAAATTCAACCAAATAAAAGAAAAAATAAATATATAAATTAACCTCGAGTAAACAAAAATCAAACAGCCCCCCTCTGAAATGCGTACGACATGGAAATGGGTTACTGCTGGTTGATTATTCAGCAGCCAGTGTTATACCTTCACCACTGAATAATCCAACTGCAACCCCTCCAAGTGGTTCGCACCCTATGGATCAAACCATAATTCTCTTTTGAGAAATCACTACAGTTGCTGTCAAACGACAAAATTACCACCTCAGACTGAATCATTGGCCAGAAGTGTATGCCATACCAAATCAAGAGGCGAATTGTAAATGTTTTTGTAAACAACTGGGGGTTTGACGCTCTTTGAATTGGAACCCATTGAGCTGCATTCCGATCAGGGTAGAAATTTCAAGTCTGCTATATTCAAAGAAATGTGTAAGATATACGGTATTAAAAAGACTCGAACGACGCCGCTTCACCCACAAAAGTTTTTGTGTAGTAAATAAAAATATAACTGAAAAACAAACAAAATATAGTGGTTTAATTTTATTTTAACGCAATTTAAACGAACTCAAACGATTTAAAAAAGTTAAAACGTAACAATATATTAGCTTTTGTATAACATATCATTTAAGTTTTAGAAAAAATAGGAAATTACATTTTCTGCACACAGAAAAGTATACATATTCTGCAGTATTAAGTAACTAATTATCCCCAAAAAATGTTAAAAATAGTTTTATTGTTAATTTATATTGTATAGAGTGTGGCAGCTATATTGGTGAAACAAATTACATCGAATAAAAATCGGTGAAAATTTCAGTAAAAAAAATATTTTTTGTGGAAACAGCGCAGTCGCGGCTTATTTGAAATTTTAACATTTCAACGCTGCGATAAATTTTTTTTTACAAAGAACAAGATCAATCCTGCTTATGAATTCAGGCAAATACAACTTGAGGAATAAGCAAACTGTTTCAATAGAAAAGACTTCATATAGCAGTGACGAAATTAAAATGTCTGAAGTGAATAATGTTATTGCTTAAATGAGGGACCTTCAACGAGAAGTGAATTTACTACGGGAGCAACGTGAGCATCCAAATGAAACGGCAAAGTCTAATCTTCAAAGGGTGCATATACCCAAATTCAATAAGCATAACCCACCCCTTTGGCCTGCTCAAGGTCGTTTGCCTTGTGTGACATTACATCAGATACAGACAAATTTGATTTTGCTTCGGTTGGTCTTGAAGACGATATCCTTTTATCTGTTGAGGATTTAAATACCAATCCGCCCGCAAACGACAAATTCAATGTACTCAGGGAAAAATTAATTTCAAAATTTGCTGAGTCACCTAAATCCAGATTGCGCCGTTTATTACAAGGTGGAGAAACCGTGGGTATGAAACCGTCTGAAGTCTTGGCACACATGAAACGACTAGCGCCTGGAAAGTGCAACGTAGCGATAATCCGTACACTTTTTATTGGACAGATGACAGAATCGATTCGTCCACTTTTAAGTATATGGGAGCAAGACGATTTAGACAAATTGGCAGAAATGGCAGATAAAATGTTAGAGTACCTCAAGTAGTGAAACGCAATTTTCGGTAAGTGCTATTAACCCTTCAATGGCTGATCTCATTAAATCAATGAATATTTTGTCGGATAAGATTGGTAAGGTGAAAATACAATCAAGTTACAATAATTGTCGTAATCGTTCAAGATCTTGGAGTCGCTCACAATCGGATCAGAATCCTTCTGAATCACAACTGTGCTGGTAACATGTAAAATTTGAAAAGAATAATAAACGCTGTAAACCAAATTGCCCACATTATAACAATAATTCGGAAAACTAATTGAGCTGTCGTCAATCAACTCAATTGGCGACATAGAACATTTAAAAAGCTCTTATGTGTAATCCTAATACTTCATGGATTGATATACTGCCGACAGTATTACTTGGTTTAAGAACTTCTTTCAGAGAGGATATTCAGGCTTCTCCATCGGACTTATTATATGGAGGCCCATTACGTTTACTAAATGAATTTTTTGAAAATACTAACGATAACACTAATCCGGATGAATTTCTTAAAAAACTTCGCAACCATTTTAGTCTTCTACGACCTATACCAACAGCTCATCATAACATAAGCAAAATGTTTGTTTTGAAAAATATTAATGAATGCACTCATGTATTTCTGCGCACCGATTCAGTCCGAGAACATCTTCAGACGCCTTACACAGGACCTTATGAGGTAGTCCAACGTTTATCCGATCGTTTATATACAATAAAAATTAAAGATAAATATGTAAACGTCAGCGTCGACCGATTAAAACCAGCCTTTATCATCAATGATATTCAAGACAATTTTCAACACCAAAGACCTTAAGACTCTAAGTCAAAGCAGCATACCACATCACAACTGGAAACTTCAATCAACAATGATCTTGAAAGAACCACTGACGAAATTGCATCGTTCCCAGCAGTTCCTGACTTAGTCACTGGAGAGAGAGTGGATGTGGCAGCACCAAGTTTGTCAGCTGGTGAACGGAGTGAATCTGGCAACACTTTAGAACACAAAAGAAAAAGAAAACAAATATTAATTCCTCGCGTCGTCTTTGCTGCCACAACTGTAGACAATTCTTCTCGCAATTTAATTTTAATTCTTTATACTTCCAAACATGAAAATAAAATAATAATAATAATTTTAAATAGTTTAAGAGTAAAATAACGCGTTTTATTTACCACAAACTATAAGAGCAGGGGTGAGCAACGTTTTTAAGAGATAATTTAAATATTATGAATCTTTGCGAAAAAAGTAAGAAAAATATTTTATTGTCAAGATTAGTATAATGTGTTATATATTTTCTTTTAGCTTTGTTAAGAACTTTAGACTTAATAAGGCATCATATATGTATGTCTACAATTCTATTTAAGACGACATGAAACATCCTAAAAGGTCTACATCCATACCACCTGTGCTAAAATTAACAGCTACGTTGGGATTTTTTGCTCAAGGCAGATACCAGCACCAAATTGGACAGGATCGACTGACAGGAATTTCTCAACAGCCAAATTCAAGTTGCATAACGGAGTTTGTGAATCTATAAGCAAAATACTTTGTCCCAAACACTTTTCCTTTAAACTTACTGAAGAAGAAAAAAGAGAAGCAAACATATTTCTTTAATGAACGTGTAATTCCTGGAGTAATTGGTGCCGTTGATGGGACACATATTCAGTTAATAATTCCAACAGCAGGCGAACATTTATATTCCATTCGATAGTTGAAGCATAGCATCAATGTTATTGTAATTTAGATATGTGACCATAAAATGTTCATGAGGGCTGTCAACGGACGTTTTGGTGGAGCTAGCCACAACCCACATATTTGGAGCTTAAGCGATAAAAGAAAATATTTAATAGATAATTTTAAGAGAGGAGATAAAACTACACGAATTCTTGGTGAGTTCGTTTTATTTGCTAATATATATTAAAATTTTTCAAAACACTTTCTATGTTCTTTGGGTGATTTTGGGTATCATTTGCAGCCCTGGCTTCTTACTCCATACAAAAATCTACTGCAAAATTCAGGGGCATCTTATTTTAATTAGCAACATTCAAAAGGAAGGTCCATAATCGAAAGAGCTTTTGGACTGTTGAAACCAAGATTCCGATGCCTATTAGCTGCAAGAGAATTGCACTATAATCCAGTAAAAGCAGCACTTACAGTCTATACTTGTATTGCATTGCACAATATTTGTTTGAAATTGATACTTTGCCTCCTAACTCCAATATGATTGTTGCAATCGAAGAAGAAAATAATTTTTTAAACATTGTTAAAAATATTCGAAACACCATCAAAAATAATATGCTGAGAAATAAAAAAAAAATAAACTTATATTTATTTAAAAACGTATGTAAGTATGTATAACATGAACTTATAACAGCTAAAAACATCAATATCTATCCACTGTAAAAATTTCAACGTATTCTGATTACTTTTTTGTCTCGAAAACTACACTCAAACCATTTTCGTGATAGTGTAGTTAAATCACCAAAAAGGTATTATTTTGAGTTAATAAAAAAGTGGAAGTAGAAATGTATATTTTCATAAAAAAGCTCTACTGAAACTTTTAAAATTTTGAGTTAATACCCTCTTGTTGATAAAGTCGATATGTATTTTGTTTATTTCTAGTATACTTTATATATATATAAAAAAATTCATATATGTTAACAATATGGTAAATTATATATATGTACATATGTATGTAATTATGTATATAATGTATTAAATATTTATTTTGAAAAATGTCTTAACCGTATTCAACATTTCTAAAAAAAAAAACATCAATTTTCCAAAAAAAATTATAAAATTTTATTTCCAAACAAAAAAATATTGACAGCGTCTATCTCTATACACATTAACCAGCTGATCGGCTACACACACCTGTTAAATGAATTCGCCTTGATCTTTGTTAAGAAAAATTCGTTAATGTTGTATGCTAAAACGATTATTAGATTAAAGTCCCTTTGTTAAACCTACGTTAACTATTAAAATTTTAAAGTAAGGGGTTACCTACTTTAGGGGTACTTTAAAGTGACATTTATATTATGAATATTTATTATAAAAATAACATGTTTTGGCGTCAAGGAAACTTTTTTGGAGACATAAAACCCTACCTAAAAAAAGTCATCTTTAAGTGAGTTTGTGATCCAAGCCAGACCGCTAAAATTGTCAAAGAATGGCTGTTGCAACATGAATTTTTTGTAAATTAGTGATCACCGTAAAGCCCTAATAATAATCCAATAGAGAATTTTTGGACAATATTGCCTGGAGAAATATAGCTGGACTTCGTGGAACATGTTGAAGCTATGGCAACAAATATAATATGAATGGGACTAGATTTTTCTTACATTTTTGGGTAATATAGTAGATAGTACAGCTAAATTCTTTAAAAACGCAAACAAGGAGTTCTAAGAATACTGTTAAAAAATATAAGTTCCTCTCTATTTAAGAGAAAAGTGCAAAACTAAGTGCATTCTGTTTCTTTTATATAATTGCCTTTCTCGCATTCCAGTATTTGATTATCATTTTTTGTTAATGTTTTTTTAAAGGACTTAACAATGGATAAACGTGTGAAGTTTCGGTTTATTTGACAGTTTTGTAGGAACTTTTCTGTTCAACTTCAAAGCATGCACTTGGTTTTGCACACCACTGTATGTTTATAAATTTCTACACTCACTTTGTCATCCACGGCATTTTTTTCAAACCTTTTTATTTTAAAACACATTTTTTGCTAATAATTTTTTCATTTAAGTAGGGAACAGAAGCTGAAGTACAACGTAACGAGTAGCGCCACAATTTATCAAAAGTTAAAAAGGAGTGTTGCAAGTAGAGCGAACAGAATACATATGTAGTTGTAGTAGATGCTGTAGTAGAAGCTGAAGTGCAAAATACGAAAATTTGAACTTTGTAGCGCGACAAAATATAAATTTTCATCAAAGTGGAAAACGAGAAATTCATTTTTTTTTTATTGAATTTAATTAGAAATAAACTTTTTATTTCTATCTATTTAAAAACAAATTTGTTCATTAATAAAGGGTGACTTTTATAGAGGTATAGAACTTTAAGTTGCAATAAAACGACGATGGATTAATCGATGGACATGAATTTTATTTATCCGAAAGATAATCTTGTGGCATTACATTTAAGATATGATTTCAGGCATATGACCGCCACGGCTGGTGCGGATGTAGTCCAGTCAGGACGTCCAATTTTCGATGACTTTTTCCAACATTTGTGGCCGTATATCGGCAATAATGCGGTGAATGTTGTGTTCGAAATGGTCAAGCGTTTGTGGCTTTACCGCATAGGCAAATGACTTTACATAGCCCCACAGAAAGTAGTCTAGCGGTGTTAAATCACAAGATCTTGGTGGCCAATTCATAGGTTCAAAACGTTAAATTAGGCAGTCAACAAACCTGTCTTTCAATAAATCTATTGTGGCTCGAGCTGTGTGACATGTTGCGCCGTCTTGTTGAAACCACATCTCCTGGACATCATGATTATTCAATTCAGGAATGGAAATGTTAGTAATCATGGCTCTATACCTATCATCATTGACTGTAACGTTCTGGCCACCATCGTTTTTGAAAAAGTATGGATCAATGGTTCCACCAGACCATAAAGCGCACTAAACGGTCAGTTTTTCTGGATGTAACGGTGTTTCCACATACACTTGAGGATTACCTTCACTCAAAATGCGGCAGTTTTGTTTGTTGACGTAGCCATTCAACCAGAAGTGCGCTTCATCGCTAAACAAAATTCGCTTATGATAATTGAAAAAAAACAGTTCACTTATGAAAAATGAAAATTGCACTATTTGCAAGCGTTGTTCATGCGTGAGTCTATTCATGATGAATTGCCAAACCAAACTAAGAATAAATCACATGACAGCTGTTAAATCGGTCGCCATCTGGAAAAGTAACGCCAACTTAAAGTTCTATACCTCTATAAAAAACACTCTTTATATATATATTAACTAGGGTTACTATGATTTTGAGGATAGTTTTATATTAAATATACTAAGCATCTGATTTAATGTTGCTGAAGAGAAATATGAAGTTGAATATGCATTTATTTTGAAATCGATATATATTTCGTTTAAAAATTCACATATTATTCTTGAAGATTTTGTTCGAATTTTTTCTTGCTACACTACTCATTACGTCGTCAGCTCCAGCTACGATTACAACTTCTTAATTCTGTTTCCAGCCTTAAGCATAATAAGAATATTTCTTTTAGTGATGTACAAAACAAATACACAAAGCTCGTTATACGGGTAATAATATTAATTGTCTAAATTTTTTTAGGATTCGAAAAATTTTTGCAATAAATATATATAGCATTAAATAAAATATAAAAAAGTAATGAAAACTGAAACAGATTTATTAAAAAGATGTGATTTTATATTAAATTAACAAAAATAAATCTTTTTTGGTTCGACTACTCGTATGTGTTGCGTTCGTTTTTTCGCTGACAGGTATTGCCAGCACAAAAACTTAACATTTAGTAAAGCAGTCATTAGCTAATGTAGGATTTTTTCATACTTTTTTAACAAATGTGCACTACAAGTCTACTTATAGATTTTTTGCATATGGCCGATGGTATTTCACTTAATTTAAACAACGTGTTTTTCTGGAATGACTACGAATTTTTGTTGAATCATTTAAAAAAAGCAGTATGCTCATTTCCTTGGATTGCTGACTTTCAGTGGATTTTCTAAATTTAGTAATAAGCTCACACATTTGGAAATTGCAAAGTAAAGGGTCCGACATCTAACGTTTTTTTTTCAACTAGTGCTTATTTCGTGAATGGTAACACTTAGCTCATGTCTGATTTGACAGATAATTAGTTTTATCCTTCCGCTGAACGAATATAGTTGTGTATACGCTTGAACAACGCTGGGAATCTGGGCCTGCGATCGACTTACAGAAGATGCCGATTTTGCCAAAAAAAAGCATTTTTGCAGATGAAGCTCATTTTGATCTTGGCGGGTATGTAAGCAAGCAAAATTGTTCCATTTGGGGCACAGAAAATACGCACGCATACATTGAAAGCCGATACACCCAAGACGAGTTACTGTTTGTTGCGGATTTTGGTCCAGAGGCATAACTGGCCCATTTTTCTTCGAAAATGAGCAAGGAGTGGCCGTTACAGTCAATGGCGATCGTTATCGGGCCATGTTGAACGAATTTTTGTTCACAAAAATTGAAGAGGAAGATATAAGCAACATTTGGTTTCAACAGTACGACGTTACGTGCCACACAGAAGAAGCTACACTCGATGATATGCGCCCTGTTTTTGGAGATCGCATTATCAGCCGCAGAGCAGATGTCGTTTGGCCAACTCGGAGCTGCGATTTGACACCGTTGGACTATTATTTGTGGGGTGCCGTCAAAGATAAGTGTTACGTCAACAAGCCAGAGACAATTGACGCCTTAAAGGACAATATTTGTGAAGCCATTGGTGGAATACAGCTGCACACAATCAATAATGTGCTTAAAAATTGGACCGATCGTGTAGGCTACTGCATGGCCAGCCGAGGCAGCCATTTGATTGAAATTATTTTCCATTATTAACCGGAAGGATTGTACTTTCAAATAAAAAAAGAAATTTGAGATAATATTCGGTAGTTTTTTTTATAGCATTTAAAAAAAATTTATTTGGCGGACCCATTATATTGAGACTGCTCACGAAAATGCCACTCAGTTATACGTACTTGGCTTGAATATGTTGCAAAGTGGTATATATTCAAATTTTATTTATTTATTTTTCCTTAAAATATTTTCTCGGAAACTATTGATATGATAAAAAGAAATAAAAAATGGGGTTAATTCGGGTTTTATAATATTGTTACGAAAATAATAATACAACATTGTATTGTGGTATTTTGGTATATGTCAATTTGGCAGCACTGCCATCGAATATCTTTACGTTACATTTGAATTAGCAGATATGGAAATAGAAGATGGTCGATATTTCCTAAACCTTATATCTCCTTAGTTATCGTCTTATCGTAACATTATAAATTAATTCTCTATTAATTTTGGTTTTTTTCAATAAAACGTACGTACCGTACTCTTGGGTGTTTACAATGTAAGTAAAAATACTAAAAGATATAAAATAACATTAAAGCTCGAGATACAAAAACTCAATGAATCACAGATAAAATACTTAACAATAGCAAAAGGATGTTCACATGCGCGTAAACATTAAAATTTAATTTAATTTCAAATTAATTCTTAATAAATTAAATTCATTAAAAATATTACGCGAGTAAAAAATTATTTTAAGTAAATAATCAATTAACTAATTGATTATTCGTACAAACAAAAAATTGCAGCACCAATTTTTATGTGACAATATACGTACATATGTATATGTGAATATAACAAAATAAGAAAAAAAAAACAAGAGACAATGCACTCTAAGAGCTAGTATCAGGGTTGCAAACTGAGAACATCAAAATTTTGCTCAGAAGCTTATAAATTGAACTTTTTCGACCACAATTGTACCAAAAACATTTTTTTATTTATTTTCATTTTTTTTATTTTAATGGCATAAAAAACAACAAAGTTGTACATAAAAATTGATTTATATAATAATAAAATTAACATTTGTACTTAAAAGTTTATTTATACTTTAAAAGTATATCTTTAACCCTCTGTAACTGGCGTGTAGTCTGACAGGCACTACAAAAACTCTTTTTTATATTTTCAAGAACAATGTCTTTTATTTCAAATTTAAACCTCATGTTAGCTTTTTATAAGTTTAAAAGTAATGTCTATTAGACTCTACGTCAATACAATTGTTACAAATCGTGCACGACAGCTGCGAGTTAAAAAATAACTAGACTAAGCTATAATAAGTACATGGTTAAACTTAAAATAATGTACAAAAAGTTTATCGATATACATGTACATATTCATTAGACCAAATTGTTTTTAATTACAAATTATTTGGTATTTAAAAACTAAAGCCGCGAAAATTCGACGACATAAACAAATCTTTTGTCTAAACAAGACCAAAAATGTGGGCACTTGAAGCCTTTTTCGTTATTTCGTTTTAATAAATCACTTAAATGATAAATTAGGGAAAATATATTAAAAAATAATCTGAGAAAGTTTGTAAATTGTACCAAATGTGTATTGGTGTACTAAAATTTTCAACCCTGGCTGGCAATCAGGCCTGCCATATTTGCCGATTTTTTGCCTTAAAATTATCAAAATGCCGATTTGCCTATTTTTGGTCCCAAAATTCCGATTTTTCTAAATGCACGACAACTTTATTTGTTTTAGTAATATTTACAATTTTGAGAAAATTTAAATATTTGCTATATTAAAAAGAGACAACTGTCTGTATACAGCTGTATTCTAATAACTCTGTCAATTTCCAACGGATTTCCTAACCGTAAGTCTCGTTTTATTCATAACTTAATATAATTTGCAAAAACGCATATAAACTTGAAAAATGTGGAAAAAAATTTAATGAAAAATCTGTTTGCTTGAGAAATACACTAAGATTCTTCAAGGCTACTTAAACGACATATATATCATTTCAAAGGTCTGTTTCTCTTCTTTCAAAATCCGAAAAGAAACTTAAAATCGGGTAATATTCAGCTAACATGCTATATATGCTAATATATGAGCTTATAAGTGCCTGAAGGTCCGAAAAACCGGTTTTTTACCCGTAACTTCAGATTTTGGAGGTGTTTCGAAAATTTCAAGAACAGATCCTTCCTCTGCCATTTTTTTGTCGCACCGTGTAATTTTTCTATTAGGAGTACAAATTAATTCGGTTTCTTGTTTTAGCTCAAAAAATTATTTTATTTTAAAATATAACGAATTAACAAGTAAATCAAAATATTGTCCATTACAACTAACAACTTCTCCCCACCTCTCAGGTAATTTTTGAATCTCGGCTCGAAAAAAACCTTTCGTCTTTTGAGGCGATCCAATTTTGAAGCCAATTTTCAATTTCTTCGAAAAAAGTAGAGCGGTGGCCTGCCAAATCATGTTGTATACGTCGAAACAGCAAGTAGAAGAAGGAGCAATGTACGGATAATAGGGAGGGCCCGATAAGATACCGCATTTAATCGTTTCTAAATTTTTTTTACATCTTTTGCGACATGATGTCCACAAATTCTCAATTACATAAGGTTCTGGGTTCCACGCGGATATTTTTGAAAATTTGGAACGGTAACGAATCACCGAAAGCTTTGTGACATCTGACATGTGTTTGGGATCGTTATCTTGATAAAATTTGCTGTTGTTTGCGGTAATCAATTTCTCTGCACCTTACTTTGCACTTTCGTCTCGAATAGAAATGTGACCATTGTACTTAAAATAAAATGCAGTTTGTATAACGTTTATTTTATGTTATTTTTTTTTTTTAATTTTACATGTTATAAGCATTAGTTAATGTTCTGTTTTGTTAGTTTTTGTTAATAAAAGGATGATTATCGCCCTTAAAATGGGAAATTTTAATTTGCCGTTTTTTTATCTTGTAGCGCCGATAATGCCGATTTTTTATTTCAAATATGCCGATTTCTAATCAAAATCATCTGGCACCCCTGATTACAGTATACGTCCGTTAGTTTTTCTCTCTCTTGATGAGTGTATGTGTGACGTAAGCATAGACGTTTTTGTTTTATGTTTAAAGTAAAAGAGTATATTTTACACTAAAATATTAAATAAAATGATCAATAATTAACTATAAATAAAAATACAATAAAAATAATAAAATTGAGGTGTTCGGCTATAAAATGTATAAGAACAAAACTGCAATATAGTAATAAAATTTTTTTTAATTTGAAATGATTACTTAACCAAGAATGAGGTCTAGAGCGGGTAACATAATGATGTGTGGGTGTATGGAGATAGATGGGGTAGGCAAATGCGTTAAAAATTCGGAACGAGTGAACGTCAATGTAGTACCCGTCGATATTTTTTATTAAGGGTTCTATAAAATTTTAGAAATTTGGGTCAAAATTGTTTCGGACACCATATTCTAAACTTGTACTCAGTGACGGATTCAAAGTACTTGACTGAGCACCCTAATTTCCGGATATAAACCTAATAGAACATTTACAGGTTAAGGTTAAGTGTGCAATTTCAATTTCATTGTGGAGATATCTGCAAAATCGTAATGGTTATGAACGAAGGTCATATAAAAAATAAATAAACATTTCTATGCTTTAAAATCAAAGCTTTGTTTGAATTTTTTTTATATTATCCGGAAAATTTAGCACTTTTTGAAAATATTACCTTTAGGGCAACATAGTATAACAACAAATAAAAATAACAAAAATATACCGACAAAGTTTGTTGACATAATGAATATTTAATTTTAATTAGGTTTAATCAAATAAAACCTAAAATGATTTTAAAGTATATTTATTTTAAATTTTACACACTAAAACTTTCTTAAAAGATATTTCAAATATGTTCTGTTTTACATAAATATGGGTGTAATACTTTTAGTTTATTAAATATTCATCTAATTAACAATTTTAAATAAACTTTTTATATGTTACATAAGAAAAAAAAAAACTTAACATTCTTTTTTTCCGATTTTCATTAAAATTTCGTATACACATGCAATTTTATTCTATTATGACGTACATACATGCGCAGTAGAAAATTATTTTGAAAACCTGTCGGCGTCATCTCTGTTTATTGCTTCAATCTGTAACACAGCTGAATAAAAAAAGATCCTCTGTTAACAGAGATTTAAAATTAGCGCAAATCAAAAAAGAAAACATGACAAGAAAAGATCTTTGGGGGCAACAATAAAAACATGCAAAAAACCAAAAGGGAGAAATAAATGCAGTAAAATTAAAAAATATAATTAGAGTTAAACAATTTTATATTTTTCCATTTTAAAAAATGATACAACTGGGTATAAATAATTATATTCGTCCAGCATGTCGAATTCATTGTTCAAAGTTCGTTGCGTAAATTGGCAGTGTGACCCACAATAAGAACGAAAATATAACAGCTGTTAAAACCAACAAAGCTTCCTGCTGTCTGTGGCAAAATATGTTATCGTAGAAAACAAAACAAAAATTGCATAAAAAAGTTAAACATTAGCAAAAAACAATTAAAAAGCAATTTTATGGTAAATAATTGTGTATATTTAACTTATATAATGTTATTAAAAATTAAATAATTATTAAATTAATATATAACTTTATTTACTAAAATGTATGTTTGAAAACTAAAAGGAAACGGTAACTTTGAATTAATTTGTTCATCGTCCGTCAGCGTAAAAAATATAAATAAATATGTACATCGCAGTGCTAGTCACGCACAACGAATTTCTTTTGACGGCGGTATGGTGTTAATTGTTATATGCAAAAACCTGTTTTATTTCTGATGAAAGCTTGCACCGAAAAATTCTTCGTACGTGCCAATTGTGTTTCTAGCATAATGGATAAAGTACATATTTAATTTTTATATATTATACAAAATATTTTAATACTTTCTGTTATCGGAAATTTGAGTTGTAGGACATAATTGGCCTAAATTTAACTCAGCTAAATTTAATTCAGCTAAAAATATTATTGAGAATAATTTAGATATTTTTTAAGCCATAGAGAACGCGACAAGGATAATGGGTCATGTTAACCCGGTTAGCCGAGTTGTTGATTACTGCCTACATGGCTGTCCTATGGACAAGATCGGAAAACTCTATGACTTTGGCAAATGCTTCGGGCAAGACTGAGTAATAGAAGTGAGTGGACGGAGTTGGAGGCTGCATGTTCCTTTAGAGAATGGACCATTCTGTAGTACACGGATGGGTGAAGAACAGAAAGTGGTACAGGCGCGTTAGTGTTTGGCTCTAGGAGGGAGTATTCGGAACCTATGGGAAAACTCGCAAGCATATTCAAGTATTCGGAACCTATGGGAAAACTCGCAAGCATATTGAAAGGGGAAGTTTATGCAATTGAAAGATGTGCTCAATGTAACCTGGAGAGGAATATAGATGACAAGACATAGCCATACTATCTGATAGTCAGGCCGCCAATCCAGCACTTGGCTCCATTGAGGTTAACTCAGAACTAGTTTAGAAATGTGGACTGGGTAATGACAATAGGGCCAGATTATTCTGGGTCCCAAGTCATGTGGGAATTCCATGTGGGAATGAAAGAGGCGATGAACTGGCTAGAACGGCAGCTTCAACTCCATTGTGGGGCCAGATCTCTTTTGTGGACTGGGAAGAGTGCCTGGAAGGGCATACTCAACGGAAATGAGGATAATGAAAGGCGGGTACTCTTCTCTGGCCATACGGGTCTGAGATAATCTAAACTTTTGTTGGGCAACTATGAGAGGAGAAGATTTAAATCCTGCATAAGGATGTACAGAGATAGCCTAGGGATACTGGCCGGGCTTTTGACCGGTCATTGGCAGATTCGGTGATGAGGAAATAGAATCACCAGAAAACATACTGGGTACATGTGGGACATTGATGTGCTCTAGAAGGAAGTGTCTGGGTGCCTATCAAGATTGGGGAAGATGTTTTCGGAAGCTCTATATAGATGGAGGGCTGTTCAATATTTCGGAAGTTCACAGTACTTTTATAATAATAAGGTTTATTAAGATTAATGTTAAAACCAAATGCTAACCCTGTGGTAGGTTGACCTAGGAGAAATCCATTTTCGTTGTATAAGGGTTTGAAATCAGAACTTGACAGAATGGTTATGTTCTATTCTCTTGACGTCTAAGCCGAATGGCAAGTTAAGATTGTGTTTGGACCCTCATTTCACATTCTGATTTGTAAACGTAAACACAAAACACTTGTTTGAATAATTCTTGCAAGTAAAAATTTTACCAGCAAGAATTTGCATGAATTTTTTTGAGTTTTAATTTATTACTCTCTCCTTTTCTTTGCTCTCTCGATCAAATTTTTCGAGTTAATGAACACTTTTCCAATTGTTACGAATTTGTAACAATTTTTAATTACTGAACAAACCAATTGCAAATATACAATGTTAAAGTTAAATTCCTGAAACATCCTACTATATTTGTAAGCATACTACTAGTATAACTTAAGAAATAAAACAATAAAACATTATTCATTCAACAAACCACATAAAAATAAGCACAACATACATATAATAAAATATATTACAAAAACTGTCTTACTTTCTTGGCTGTATATGGTCACTTAAAAATTTCAGGTGGCTCATTAAATTCCACGATGACTCTGGTACAATGCTTCCGCTACCTGATAAAAGTTTCTTTTGGCGAAGTTTTACATACCTGTCCCTTAAATTTTTCCATTCTGATTGGCATAAAGTTTCTGAAATACTATGCACATATGTACGTTAATTATATCAAAAATTTGTTACACATATACATTTTTAACACACTAACTTACCATTGACATTCATTGCAGCACTTATTTCAGCCCAAACCGTTACTCCTTTAATATTTTTTACTTCAAAAATTAAATTTTTTTCTTTTATTTTTCCATTTTTTAATTTGTTGTGTATTTTTGTTTACAACTGTAGGCGGCAAAATGAAAAGTTAAACTAAATTCAACATTGTAGTTCGCTCACTTTTAAGGGCATTGCCAAATTAAAATAATTAAATGTGTCAAAATTTTTGTATTCATTTTTTTTTGTAAGCAAACTATTTTTTGTAAGTTTATACATCAGAAATAGCCTGTATGACGTCAAGCACATTCACTATGAGTGAAAAAACTAACGGTTTCTCAGAAGACGTAATGTACTGAATACTTTGAAAGTTCTCGAACCTCCCGATATTTCAGGTATATTCCATTTCCTTCGTTTTAGTTCTTGTAAAACAGTTCGATGGTAAACGACTTGTTTTTTTCTGTGCTTACTGTGTTGTTGTTGGGTTTCTTAATTTTAAGCAAATAAGTAGTTGTTTTTTTTACCTTTTCTTTATTTTTTTAGTGATGCACGTTGGGGAAATGAGGAACATTTTTTATGACGGTGACACAAAATATACCAAAATCCCACAATGCAGTGTTGTACACATTTCTACGCCCAAGAAACAATCCAAGACAGAAAAAATTTTACTTTAAACGTTAACGTAATTTCTAGAATATTTTAAATAGCAATAAAAACTTACTTATAAAAAATATCTGATACTTCAGCAAAGAATACTCAAAGGGTTATTTGCGTTTGTTATTGCATTTTTCAATTCGCATTGCAATTTTTTTTTTTCGAAAAACCTTCTATAAGAATCATTAAGAAACTTGTGCGAAATATTAAAAAAGTCATTTTTTTCTATTTCATGGAAAAACATTGTCAAATGTATTGTTACGGAAAAAAACAATGCCTAAATTAGTATAGTAGTAGCTTAGCTTAAAACCTTATTGTGGCATTTACTATATTGGTTTGTGTCAACACCACCAAATTTTGGGTATTATACTCGTATTTCAAATTAACGGAAATGAATCGAATGTTGTGTAACAATGAGAACATTCGGAAGTAATTCAAATTGTAATATATATAAATTAAAGGGTCCGCCAAATAAATTTTTTTTGAAAATGCTATAAAAAAACTACTCAATATTTTCTCAATTTTTTTTATTTGAAAGTACAATCCTTCCGATTAATAATGGAAAATAATTTCATTCAAATGGCTGCCTCGGCTGGCCATGCAGTAGCCTACACGATCGGGGCAATTTTTAAGCACATTATTGATTGTGTGCAGCTGTATTTCACCAATGGCTTCACGAATATTGTCCTTTACAGCGTCAATTGTCTCTGGCTTGTTGGCGTAACACTTATCTTTGATGTCACCCAACAAATATAATAGTCCAACGGTGTCAAATCGCAGCTCCGAGGTGGCCAAATGACATAAGCTCTGCGGCTAATGCGATCTTCAAAAACAGGGCGCAACACATCGAGTGTAGCCTCGGCTGTGTGGTACGTAGCGCCGTCCTGTTGAAACCAAATGTTGCTAGCATCCTCCTCTTCAATTTTTGTGAACAAAAATTCGTTCAACATGGCCACATAACGATCGCCATTGACTGTAACGGTCACTCCTTGCTCTTTTTCGACGAAAAATGGCTCAATTATGTCTCTGGACCAAAATCCACACCAAACAGTAACTCGTCTTGGGTGTATCGGCCTTTCAATGTATGCGTGCATGTTTTCTGTGCCCCAAATGCGACAATTTTGCTTTACATACCCGCTAAGATCAAAATGAGCTTTATCTGGAAAGATGATTTTTTTGGCAAAATCGGCATCTTCTGTAAGTCGATCGCAGGCCCGGATTCCCAGCTTTGTTCAAGCGTATACACAACCATATTCGTTCAGCGGAAGAATAAAGCTAATTATCTGTCAAATCAGACATGAGCTAAGTGTTACCATTCACGAAATAAGCACTAGTTGAAAAAAACGTTAGATGGCGAACCATTTATATAAAAGGCAGAGCCTTATGCATTAGTTAGTTCAATTATAGTATGAAATAAAGACGTACACAGTCACAACTGTGTGTATACTGAAGTGAGTGCGTATTGATGAGTGGTTAAATGTTTCTGTTATAAGTTGGTATTGTTAAGTTTGTAACAGTTTGGGTGTGAGTGAACAAAGAGAGAATGAGTGTAACATATATGTTTTTCTGTATTTCCCACAAGCTAATACCAGTAGATAACGATGGAATACAATAAATAACTTATTGTATGGTGCAAATAAAAATTCGGATGAATGACTTATAAAAATTGTACCAACAAATTTTTTTTATTAAATCGGGTAAACTTAACAATTTTTCAGGTAACAAAAACAAGTCACTTTTTAAACTTAAGTATACTAGGTATTATATAAACAAAACTATAAATAAAAATAAGAATTAAATTAAAATAAACACATATGTATGTATTTATATATGTACATAAAAACATATAGATGAGATCTCCAATTTAAGTTTTTCGAAGTGAATTGAATAACTTCTCAACGTTTCTTTGTAGTGTTGTTGGATGTGGTATTAGTGTTTCTATGTTAAGGCTAGATCCAAATTTCTTACCCAGGGATAGCATTAACTTTGCATATGCTTTTAGTTCTTTATCTAGAGAGTATGGCCCAATGTCCCAAGCACCCATTCGGTCACAACAAAGGTATAAGCTTTTTTAGCCTCTTAGGTTGTTTCAATCAATTCATTTTATTTTTCAGTTTTTAATACATCATAGCACTTGTGCTTATTTAAATTTGAAAAAACATTTATATTATATTTGTATACATTTTTGCACAGTTTGCATGGAACAAAATTAATTAGTTAATATCATTTTCGTCGTTAATATATCCAAAGCATTCGGATATCCTGCTTCGCTCTCTCTTTTCAATAATTTTATATATATTCGATATAATTTTTTCTTTTATTTCAATATTATTCATATCTAAAAATATTTTATGTTAGTGTATTTATTTCCACACCAACTTTATATCGTAACCTATTTGTACAGTATCCAACTTATTTATATTGCAATTAATTGCACTTAATACACAAATTTACTCAACAATTTTTTTTAGAACTTTACACAATGACTGCTAAACCATAAATGATTGACGTAGGTAAAGCAACGGTCCGTATATACGTAAATCCCTTAAATCGTCTATACGTCCGTTAATTTTGAAAATGTTAGATCGTGTTACCCAAAGATGGTCGAGTTGGCCATGCTACCAAACACTCAAATAAGTACACGTAGACAGCCTTGACATAAACCAATACTTTAAACTCACACGATACAGCTCTAAAGGCACTGATGTGATGTATCTTTTTTTTAGGCATATTTTATTTTCGTAACAATATTTTCTTACAGCAACTCACAAAAGCTAAAGACTATATATTTATATATATGTTGCACTGCCCTGCATTCAGTTTCCAGCGCAAAAATTAGATTGAGAATTATTATATTTCCCATAAGAGAGTAAGTTATTCTTGTTCTCTTTTAGAGATTATAGTTGAAACATGCATACGTGTATACGTGCATATGTACGTATGTCTGTTTCAGCTTATTCTCTATCTCATGATATTGCTCTACGCTGGCACATGCGTATGTAAAAAAATTGTGTAATGCATTGGCTACAGGTGTATTTTACGGATTTTACCCAAGCATTAATAAAAAAGTATCCTAATAATATGGAAATTGTTATGGTTGAGAAAATCCCACACAAAAGATATTTGCTGTTTTTTTTTTTTTTTTTTTTTGTATTGCATTATACACTTCATTATCAGGTAGAGGACTTTCATTTTCAGGACTTAGGCAAGGTTTTTTATGGCTATGGGTAAATAATATTTGAATAATAAGAGCATATAGTATGTTATGTATTTTATTTTTATGGTTGGAAAGCTCGAACAAAACGCTTTTTTAATAAAAAAAAAATCAAATTGGAAATGATATTATTTAGAAAAATGTGAAATTCTAGTTATACAAACGGTTTAATAACTAAATGAACTGAAAATGAACACAATAAGTACGATCAGTTGTATGTATGCATGGCTTGCTTTACCTCTTTACTTATCCACCTCATCATTAACTCAAATTTGTTTGTCAATTTCATATGTACTGAGTTTGAATATTTACAATATTTGGTTTTATATTTTCTTCACCAATAGTATTTTAAAAATACTTATGGTTACAACAGTAATTTGAGAGCAAGAAAAAAATCTATAACATATTCAATGCAACTGTTTATGTTTTTAAGAGTACAGTGTGTATGCAATAGCAAAACCATACAATATTTGTTCCACTCATTCTCTCATATATATTCATAGTAACAGATATGTATATGGTATATTTGTTTTGACAATACTTTAAGTTCCACTCTTGCACGCCTATAGTATGAAAGTCACTGTTAAAAGTTATAAGACAATAAGTAAAGTCGTGTTTAGGCCCAAATAAAAGTGTTGGGTAATTGGTGTATAAGTGAAGGTTAAAGTGTGAAAATAAAGAGATTGTAAAATAAAACAACAACTACGTGTTAATTATTTTATTTAACGCAATTCAAAATAACTTGAACGCTTTAAGTAGTTTAAAACGTAATAATATGTATGTTCAAAGGTACATATACAAACGCTTAATAAGAATATTTACGATATTTAGGAATATTTACCAGTGCAATCTGTAATAACCTTGTGCGACCAGCAAATAGAGATCGTTAAATTTACTAAAAATCTTGGGATTATTTTCAACGATAACCTGACATGGAAAGATCATGTGAATTATGCCTCTGATTGAACCTTTTCTATGTTCAGAAATCTGTGGAGAACTCAGTACTTTACACCATTGAGAGTTCGTATGTTACTCACTAAGACATATCTAATTTCATTATTATTATATGGTTGTGAAATATTTGCATCTTGCGACTCTGCTAGCCTAAGAAGGTTGAATGTGGCTTTCAGTGCCATATTAACATATGTTTATGGATTATCAAGATACGACCATGTATCTGCACTTGGGAAAACTCTTTGTGGTATGCCATTTGACGATCTGCTGAGAATAAGAGTTATTATACACTTACACAGGATTGTTAATTCGCGTGAATCGAAATACCTCTATGAAAGATTGTCGTTTAGTCGCTCGCTGAGACTGAATGATCTTATCCAGTTTAGGCATCGTTCTCTCATATCTGAATAGTCGTTTTTAATCTTTTCTATACGTCTTTGGAATGCATTACCCACCGAATTAAAACTTCTTGGCAATGTTTTGCTATTTAAAAGGGCTTTGTTTAGATTTTACTTGTGATTTTTATAAAGTTTATTAAATGTTGTTTGGTAAATTTACTTTCTTTTTGTTTCAAATTATTTTTTATATTACTTCTATTTATTTTAATTGTAAATTTATTATCATTATTATTTTTTTGGTTAAATACTTATTATTTTGGAAATGCTAATTGATTAACGAATAAAACTTTTATATTATAATTATAAGACCCAAGGTCTTGTTGTATAGATCATCAAATAAATAAATAAATAAAACAAATGACAAATTTTCATATACTTACAACGAAGATAAAAACAAAAAATTTTGACGACAAATTTCTGCAACTCGTAACATTTCTCTATCGCGTTTATGTATATCCAACTTCATACACATTTAGAAAAGTACTAACGATATTACATGTCTTTAATACGACAGTCTTCTGGATCTTTTGGCTTATGATTCCGGTATATTTATCTTAGTCAGATTTGGTGTAAATGACTTGTGAAGAATTCCTGTCGTCGAAATTACGAACGGTGCAATAACTTCTAGGTTTTGTTTCCATATTCGCTTGACCTCAATTGCCAATTCTTCCTTTTACTTTAACTTCTCTATATGTTGCTGTCTTCTGGCACACTTATCTCAATTAAAGTTATATCAGTTCTATTATTTTATATGGTTCTATACGCTTGAATGCTAATATCCCAGTACAATTTGAAATTTTCATTCTCCCTCATTGCTACTGGTTGGTATTGATAATGTGTCGCCTAATTTGTTGCTTATTATATGATGGTGGCTTATTTTTACCACAGAACTGTGTCGCCCTGTGTGGTGCGCTCCTACCAGAGTTGGCTTCAGAGGTTATGTGATGAATATTCTCTATCAACTTATGGCATTTTCTGCATCTGCCATCAGTTACTCTTCCATCCTTCAGAATATATTTGAGATGGTTCCTAGTTACAATAGTTTGTTCCTGAATGGCTGTGTTAAATATATTAAGTGGTGTATATCCTCTATCTGCAAGTACTACGGCCTAATATAAGGTGTTTGAGTTTGCATGAAAGAACTCCCTGAGATTTTTCCTTTGTCTAGCATGAAGTACCTTTATATTGATTAGGACTCTTCCTCCAAGAGATCTTGGTAGTGTTAGACGTTCTTTACTTGATTTTGGGTGGTGTTTTCTTCCGTAATTGGATCTCAATATCTTGCTGTCTGAGCCCACTTAATGGTTCCGAATGAGTATGTAAGTACTGGTATGACATATGTATTGATGGCTTTAAATAAATTTCTAGAGTTTAATTGAGCTTTAATTACAAATTTAAGGCGTTTTATGCAGTGGCCTTTTAGCTCTTTCTCAATCTGCGTGTGGTCTATTCGTATATGTTGCTGTATTCTCAGGTATTTATAGGTTTCAATTTTCTCCATGCTATTTAGTATTTCATGGTTTATTGTTGTTATTTCATCTGTGGCTATCCACTACCCCGTTCTACGTGTTGTGTTTTACATTTATCAACACCAAACTCCACTTCTATATCTTCTGATGTTTGTGATGTGATATTCCTTTTAGTAGATGCATGTGGGATAGAAACCTGTTTGTTTAACAAAACAAAACTTTTAATTAAGTTTTAGTTTTAAGTTGTTTAAGCTTAAGTTTTGATTTATCTTTAGTTAACTTATTATTTAGGCTTAGCATAGTTTTATATTTCACTAGCAAAGCTTTAGTTCAACCGTAGGGAATTTAACAATAATGTAGTTTAAGGAATATGTTGCTTAATAATAGTTTTAACAAATAGCTCAATTCAATTAAATTGTTTGAATTTAATCACACTTGAGATCACTTTTTCAACTACTCTTGAAGCACGTCTATCTTCTTCAGCGTCTTTTTTTCCGTCACTCTTCTAGGGAGCATATTGGCTTTCCACAAAGCATCTATTGCTTTGTTTCATTTTTTTTAATCAATTTGATATTTCAAGCTAAGTAGATGATTAATCTGCTGTAGCTTCCTGCATATGATTTTTTTTGTGTAGTGGTGAAGATCCTTACTAATTGGTGGCGATTTTTTCCCAGTAGATGGCGTGTTTTTCCTGATTATTCATCTGATGTTTGGCATCATCGCCAGAGGTATGCGAGAAGGGTCATGGGGGCTTTTTTCTTTATTTTTTTTTAGATGGAGTTGTCTGGGTGGAAGAAGTTGAAGCCTTTTTTTATTATTAAACATTTGAAACCACAATTCAATTTTTTATTTTTCATGTCCTCTACTGGGGCTCGAACCTGGGTCGTTTGTGCGCTTTAACCACTACACCACGCCACCCCCTAAGCTTATAAAATTTCCTCCAAAATCCACTTATTCTTTCCTATTCAAACTTATCTTCATTTTCCTAGAAATAATCCACGCCACTCAGAGAAATACCGTTACGTGAGTATACTCTCAAATAGATCACGCCACCTACACTCCCGTTATTTGAGTACATTCCTTTCTGTTGTCTGTCATGACAAGTAGCAGGCAAGCGCGAATCGGAAGGTCACCCTTCATGCATATAGTATAGTAGGTGGTATATGTATATAGTAGGTGGTTAACTTTGTGTTGTACCGTCTTATTATGTTTAATTTTAAATCCGTATGGTGTGTCATTTAGGATGTTGGCTTAAGCACATACAGAACCATAGAACGCTAAGAATATTCCCCTTTGATCTGGATCTTGCTGGTCTTTATTGTTTCAGTTTTCGTCTTGAGCATAATCCGTGTCTTCCATTTTTCCATCATATTTTCTATAAAGTTTACAAAGAGGGGGTGCACTTTGTAAATTTTCAGTATGTGTACCACTATTAGGTAGTCAGAGGCTTTTTTGCAATTTATATAGCTGGTGTGTTGATTTCGTTTTTCCTTGATGGTTTGTTGCATAATAACAGTATCTATATTATAAGTTGTTCTTTGCAGCCTTGACTCCATTTACTACATCCTTTTTGTTCATTGGTTAAGATGTTGTTCTGTATGTGGTGATTATTTATTTTATAGCTTATGTAATTATTTTATAGATAGTAGGGAGGCACGTAATCGGGCGGTAGTTAGGTGGGTTTTGCGTGTTTTCGTTTTTTGGTTTAATAAATGTAATTCCTGCTGTTATAAAATCTGGACATTTATTTGGGTTCTGTATTCTGGTATCGTTCATATATTTTTCCAGAACAATGGGGGAACATCTTTCTCAGTCAGTTTTCTGTAGAAGTTGTTTGCTATTTATCTTTATCTTTATCTTTTATTTATCTTTATATTTATTTTTCTACTATCTATTCTACATGCATACCTCCCATTGTATCCCCGAAGTTTCGCAGAATATACTACTAGTCTTTGTTTATATCTATTTGCTAATTTCTGGGTGTTCTTGGTGGAACTTCCTGTTACTCTACTGATGTATTTTAGCAGATTTCTAGATCTATTTCCCTTATTATATTGTGTTAGTCTACCAGGATCAATTCTAATTGTATTTATTTTAGCTTCAATTTGTTTTTGCCATTTTGGTTTGTTGTTGGGTGTTATATGATTCGGATTTCTAGATACATGTTGTTCATTTAATTATAGTATTGTGTTTGCTGCAGAATATTTTAGGGTTTGGAGTCTTGGAGATGATTAACGTCTCTACAGAAATATTTTCAAACATCGTTGTTCATCACATGTATCATGTGTGTATTAGTTTTACTGATTAGTTTTCGTAGTGGGTTTCTTATGTGGCATCAATCTCTTTCCACTTCCTTACATTTTCTTAGAGAGTATCATATATTTTCTGGCCTATTTCTGGATATTGGATTACATTATCTGTTTGACTCTCTTGCGATACATGAGGTATATTTATTTCTACGGAATATTGACATCTTGTTGTGTTATATGTTGATCCTGGTACCCTTCAAAGTTTTCGGTTAATACTTGATTTATATCGCATTGAACTTCTAGCAGGTTTATTGATGCATCCTCTATTCTTTGTCCTATTATTGCATGTTGGTAATTGTTTGATTAATTTTCACCAAAACTTCTTCTTGTATCCTTTCTATTACAGGCTCTGAGAGTTTATTATAAATTATTATATATCTTTCCTGATCCGCTAATCTCTATGATGTTATGATTGCAGCAAATTGTGGATATATAATTTTGAATAAGTTAAGAAATTAATCACGATATACAATATTAATTGCTTCAAGTCAGATGCATAAATACTAACATCGCATAACATTCATGTCACATTTCATTGGTTCATAATATGCATTGGTTTGGTTTTCCGGCCTTAGTGGTAGTCAGAAGATTTACTGGCGAAACACGAAACGAAACCTAAGGATTGGTATGACGGGCCTAACAACCCCGCGGACCCTACGTTACAAATCCAGACACGTCTGACTCAAAGTGAGCGGTACTCTGGTCAGTCTGATCCAAAGTGGACGGCTGTTATAAATCCTGGCAGTAGGGAAAAAATGCATACCAGTAAAACAGTGATGGAAAATTTAAGTCAAATAGCCTCTAACGAGCGTCGTAACGGTCGAGGACGACGCGGGAACACTAGGCTCGACCATGTTGACAACCCGGAACCCCCATATACAGCTGAAAGTGTTTTGCCTCCAAATGAATCAACCACCCCAGCTGGAAGACCCAGACAACGAATGACTTGGAGTAAAAAAATGAATTGGAATGTCATGCGTTGTTACTACAAATCAACTGAAATGGAAGCAATAAACTCAGGATATGCATCAAAATTACACGAACTATTTTCGCTGATATACCCAGAAATGGAACATACAGTCACTGCACAACGCCTCATGGATCAAAAACGGGTCATACTTGGAAGTAAGAAACTATCAGATAGAGAACTCCAAATGATTAAGGAAGAAATAGCAGAGCAGCACTGTATTCAAAATGAAGCTCTGAACAATATACCATTAACCTCACTTAATAGCATGGAAATTCAAACTGCAGAGAATAATGGTAACCCCAATGATAATTTAAGTACCAATATAACTATGAATGATGTTGTGGGAACAGGGGAAGTAATAAGTCTGGATGAAGTTCGTATACTTTTAGAGAAAATATTATCATTACTATTAGAGAAAATATTATCAAATGGAAAGGTATAGATCCCGCAAACAGACCTCGACTAACCAAAATATATGCCGACATAAACAAGACCATAGAGCAAACGAACAACCTACTTGACAATCATTTTGCTCAAACTAGAACGCTGGAGGAAACGAACCTGTTAATATATGCGGCCGCAACAGCTGTTCTTTCTCTTCATAAAAAGCTACCGTCTCAAGACGGCACACACACGCACGGTGGTGAAACTGGTCCTAGAAAATCCAAATGGCAGACACGAATAGAAAACAAATTTTTCAAACTCAGGCAGACAATAGGCCAACTTACTCAATACAATAACTGCAATAGAACTAAAAAATCCTCAAATCTATAACACCAATATTCGAAAACCAAATTGAAACTTCAATAGAACTCCTCGACACCCTGAAACAAAAGTTATCCGTATATTCAACGAGACTACGCAGATATAAAGAATCGAGAGAAAAAAGAATACAAAACCTGATCTTTATCGGGAATCAAAAACGGTTTTACAAGACGATAGAAGCAGCAGAAAACATAACGATGATCCCTCCTGCAATATCTGCAATAGAAAATTTTTAGAGGTCAATATGGTCGAAGCCAAAAGTACACAACCTAAATGCATCCTGGATAGAAAACGAATGCGAGAGGCACAAGAATATCCCACAACACACAGACTTCATTGTAACGGAAAGTGAAGTGAGGAAAATAATCCAGAAAACACAGGGCTGGAAAGCGCCGGGACCAGATCAAATTCATAATTTCTGGTATAAACAATTTAAGGCTCTACATGGAATTCTTGCTAAACAAATAACTGAGATTCTTCAGCAACCAGATTTGCCTACTTTCCTAATGAGAGGCAAAACATACATTATACCTAAAACATCGGAGACCGAAAATCCCTCGAATTATAGACCAATAACATGTCTATCAGCGATATACAAAATTATAACAGCATGCATAGCAAATAAAATAAATACGCATCTTGAGAACAATAACATCCTGACAGAAGAACAAAAAGGATGCCTCAAAAAATCACAAGGTTGTAAAGAACAAGTCATCATAGATAGTACTATTCTCGAACAGGTTTACAAAGGACAAAGAAACCTAGTAACATGCTACATAGAATACAAGAAAGCATTCGATTCCACTCCACATACCTGGCTTATAAAAATCCTAGAGATCTACAAAATTGATAAACATATAATAAACTTTCTCGCGACAATCATGAAATCATGGAAAACCACAATTAACTTAAAAGTTGATCGGACACATATCACATCCGGTGAAATTCAAATAAAGTGTGGCATCTTTCAAGGAGATTCGCTAAGTGCCCTATGGTTTTGCTTGTGTCTCAATCCTTTGTCAGTACTTCTCAACGGCACTAAAAAGGGATTCAATATTAGAGATCGCGGACGAACAATCCACAATATAACTCATCTGCTATACATGGATGATATAAAATTATATGCAGGCAACAGTCCAAACATGAATACGCTACTGAAAATAACGGAGGAATTTAAAAAAGACACCCGCATGGAATTGGGAATAAATAAATGCAAAATGCTACACCTGGAAAAACGAAAAACTACCACTCCTGAAAACCCGGAAACAATATCAAACCAGGAAATAGAAAACATGCAGCAAGATGAGGTCTACAAATACCTTGGAATATATCAGAGTAGACGAATAGATCATACTAGGCTAAAACAGGATATACGAATGAAATATAAACTAAGGTTAACATGCATACTAAAATCCAAACTCAATTCGATAAATCTTTTTAGGGCCATTAATACATATGCTATTCCCCTATTATCGTACACATTTGGTATTCTAAAATGGTTTCAGACTGTTTTGGAGGAACTGAATAGATTGAACCGTACGCAGCTAACTAAGTTTCGATATCTGCACCCCAATTCTTCCATCGAAAGGGTGAATTTAAAGAGACATGAAGGAGGAAGAGGCTTGGTAGACATCCTACAGATGCATAGGAGCCAATTATTCAATCTCATTCAATACTTTAGTGAGAAGAATACATCACTGCACAACGCAATTGTCGCATCTGATGACGAATATACACCACTCAACCTCAATTTGACGGCAACTCAAACACGACACTATCCTAATAAAAATGCCGAACTTAAGGAAAAATGGAGGCGAAAACCATTACATGGTCAACACTAAAATTTTGTCGCAGATCCACGAGTTGATAAGGAATTAACATATACATGGCTCAAAGACGGTTACGTCTTTCCAGAAACGGAGGGTTTTATCGAAGCCATTCAAGACCAGGTAGTAGCGACAAGAAATTATAGAAGATACATCGTAAAGGACAACGTTGACAATGATAAATGTAGGAGATGCATGCAAACGAGCGAAACAATCCAACATATAGTTGGAGGATATACAACATTAGTCGCAATAGAATATACAAATAGACATAACTTAGCGGCCAAAATTTTACACCAGTGAATAGCAACTAAATGCAAACTTATTAAAGAGGATCTCCCATATTATAAATATACATCCAAAGATGTAATTGAGAACGAACTTTTAAAATTATATTGGGATCGAACTATTTTAACAGACAGAATCATTCAATGTAATAGACCCGATATAACACTTATAGATAAAGAAAAACTAACAACGTACCTGATGGACATTTCAATCCCAAATGACGCAAATACACATCAGAAGGAACATGAGAAAATTTCTAAGTATACCTCACTGGCGATAGAAATGAAAGAACTGTGGAATCAACAGAATATAGAAATTATCCCGTTTGTAATAACAGCCACTGGTATTACTACTGGAAATCTTTCGGAATATCTAGAAAAGCTGAATATAAATAGAAAAATCCATAGCCAGATACAAAAAGCAGTGCTTCTGAAGACTGCGAATATTGTACGGAAATTTAATAACAATAGTGAGCCTAACCGTTGATACTACAGGCATCCGTGGTAGGTGAATTCAGCCAAAGGCTGAGAATAATAATAATAATAATAATAATAATAATAATAATAATAATAATAATAATAATAATAATAATAATAATAATAATAATAATAATAATAATAATAATAATAATAATAATAATAATAATAATAATAATAATAATAATAATAATAATAATAATAATAATAATAATAATAATAATAATAATAATAATAATAATAATAATAATAATAATAATAATAATAATAATAATAATAATAATAATAATAATAATAATAATAATAATAATAATAATAATAATAATAATAATAATAATAATAATAATAATAATAATAATAATAATAATAATAATAATAATAATAATAATAATAATAATAATAATAATAATAATAATAATAATAATAATAATAATAATAATAATAATAATAATAATAATAATAATAATAATAATAATAATAATAATAATAATAATAATAATAATAATAATAATAATAATAATAATAATAATAATAATAATAATAATAATAATAATAATAATAATAATAATAATAATAATAATAATAATAATAATAATAATAATAATAATAATAATAATAATAATAATAATAATAATAATAATAATAATAATAATAATAATAATAATAATAATAATAATAATAATAATAATAATAATAATAATAATAATAATAATAATAATAATAATAATAATAATAATAATAATAATAATAATAATAATAATAATAATAATAATAATAATAATAATAATAATAATAATAATAATAATAATAATAATAATAATAATAATAATAATAATAATAATAATAATAATAATAATAATAATAATAATAATAATAATAATAATAATAATAATAATAATAATAATAATAATAATAATAATAATAATAATAATAATAATAATAATAATAATAATAATAATAATAATAATAATAATAATAATAATAATAATAATAATAATAATAATAATAATAATAATAATAATAATAATAATAATAATAATAATAATAATAATAATAATAATAATAATAATAATAATAATAATAATAATAATAATAATAATAATAATAATAATAATAATAATAATAATAATAATAATAATAATAATAATAATAATAATAATAATAATAATAATAATAATAATAATAATAATAATAATAATAATAATAATAATAATAATAATAATAATAATAATAATAATAATAATAATAATAATAATAATAATAATAATAATAATAATAATAATAATAATAATAATAATAATAATAATAATAATAATAATAATAATAATAATAATAATAATAATAATAATAATAATAATAATAATAATAATAATAATAATAATAATAATAATAATAATAATAATAATAATAATAATAATAATAATAATAATAATAATAATAATAATAATAATAATAATAATAATAATAATAATAATAATAATAATAATAATAATAATAATAATAATAATAATAATAATAATAATAATAATAATAATAATAATAATAATAATAATAATAATAATAATAATAATAATAATAATAATAATAATAATAATAATAATAATAATAATAATAATAATAATAATAATAATAATAATAATAATAATAATAATAATAATAATAATAATAATAATAATAATAATAATAATAATAATAATAATAATAATAATAATAATAATAATAATAATAATTTTTTTTTTTTTGCTGAGGTAGGAAATTCCCTTCGGATCATCAAATGCCGTCGCATCCGGTATGTGGTGGTTCCACTAAAAACCTGCCTCCTTCCGGGATTATGTCCCCACTCCGGAACTACGGTGGTACTACTTCGGAGCGGGATCCCCTTTACTCCACTATTTCGAGCTCTTCAGTATCCTCTCCCCGCGTCCGGAGAATTATAATCATACATTGTCGGAGTCCTCATGAATCTGTCCTTATCCTCTCGTCCAAGTCGCCCTTCTTAGCCCTCAGGACATGTTCAGTATACTTGGCCATAATATACCAGTTATCCTCGTTCCGCAAGATCCTTTCGCACCAGTTGTCGACGGTGCATATGCCGATCGTGGCCTCTAGTCGAGCTCTCTCTGCGCTCCACTTCTCACAATAAAAGAATGTATGCTCCGCATTGTCCACAGCCGAATCCTCATATATGCAACCTGGTTCCGCAATCTTGCCCATTCGATGTAGGTATTCGCAGAAATAACCGTGGCCGGACAGTAGTTGTGTCAAGTAATAATTTACCTCGCCAAATTTTCTCCCGACCCATTTAGGAATGTCCGGAAGGATTTTTGCCGTCCACCTACCTCTAGAATCAGAGGTCCATCTCTGTTGCCACTGTTGTAGAGTTTTCCTTCTTTCATCGTCTGCCGTTACTCCGTCATCATTTGCATTTTTACCCTGCCACAATCTTTTTCGTTCATATGCCTGTAAGTCTATGGGTATCACACTGCTGATCACCAGCACTGCTGATTCAGATACAGTCCTGTATGCCGACGCCACTCTCAAGGCAGCGGTTCGTTGCACCACCGACAAAACTCTCCTTCTGCATTCTGCCTTCAGCGCATCTGCCCAGGACTCACTACCGTATAGCAAGATGGAGTTAACAATTTCCATCAGTAATCTGCGTCTGTTCTGTGTTGGCCCACGTACGTTGGCCATGAGTTTACAGAGTAAGCCTGAGACTTTAGAGGCCTTTATCGCTGCGTGATGTATTTGCGCCCAAAACGTAAGTCTAGGGTCCAATCTAATACCAAGGTAATTAAGCACTTTCTTAGTCTTCAAAGTAGTGTCACATACTGTCATATCAACCTCCAGAGGTATATGTTGCCTTGTCAAAAGGATCAGCTCTGTTTTCCCATTGGCAAGTTGAAGTCCTCTGTCCTCGAGCCACGACAGCGTTCGCATTATTACCTGATTCAGCTTTCTCCTGACCTCTTCCATGTTGCGAGCCACAATTACGCCCGCCACATCATCGGCATATCCAATAAGATGTGTGTCGTCCGGCATCTCAATCCTAAAAATATCATCATAGCTTATGTTCCAGAGGTCAGGGCCGAGAATTGACCCCTGAGCTGCTCCCGACGTGATTTTCTTTTTCCTCCGTCCTTCGCTTGTATGATAGATTAACTCGCGTTCACTCAGGTAGCTTTGAAGCATTCTCAGCAAGTAACCAGGAACTGAGAACCTAGTTTTTAAGGCTTCAAGTACATTGACCCATCGAAGGCTATTGAAGGCGTTTCGGACGTCCAAAGTCGCCAGTAGAACTATCTTCCTTGAGTAATGATTTCCACTCTCGTTCCGCCCTTACTCTAGCTATTACATCGTTTATAGCTCCTATGGTCGATCTGCCCACTCTGAAACCATATTGTCGTTCCGATAGACCACCTACAGCCTCTACTGCTGCACTTAGACGAGGCTTTAGTAGTCTCTCTAGCAGCTTACCAGCGCTGTCCAGCATACACAAAGGTCGATAAGCTGACGCTTGTGAAGGATCTCCTTTTCCTTTGCTGATCAGCATAAGCTGTTGTTTTTTCCTCAGCTTCGTGCAGAGCAACACTATTTCGCCTAGCTCGTGTATACATTCTCCTACTTCTCAGACAATTTCGTCGTAGCTCTGCTATCTCATCTGACCACCAATACACAGATGATTTTCCCGCTCGTGTCGATAGACTCGGCATCGAGGCATTGCAACCCTCCCTAATGCATTTCATAGTGGCATTCATCAGGGATAAGTCGTTGATGTTCAGCCGCAGCCGGGTAGTATTCTCGTCAATTGTCCCCAATAACATCTCGGTATCAAGTCCCGAGACATTCCATATTCGGGTTCCCCCAAGCCGCGGTCGCTGGTCTGGTCTATTGTTCACTACCATGTTATACACAATATACTGATGGTCGCTCCCAGTGAAGGTCTCAAGTACCTTCCAGTTTCGGAGATTTCCCAGTAGGCCCTCCGAAATCAAAGTAATATCCGGGGTAGTACCATTACAGCCTGGCCTCCGGAAAGTGGGAACTGTACCCTTGTTAGCAACCACAAGACCCAGCCTGGCTGCCATATCCAATACTCGTCTGCCTCTGGAATTTGTTGAAGTCATGCCCCACTCGGCCGCCCTAGAGTAAAAATCTCCCGAGATTATTAGAGGTCCTCCAACTTCCTGCACCTTATCTTCGATTCTGTTTAGCTTCGCCTCGAATTCCCGGATTGAATCGCTTGGTGTCAAATAGCAGCTTATTAATGTAAACTGATTATTTCTGATGTATGCGAAACCCGGACCTGAGCCGCTACCTATTACTAAGAACTTGCTGTTTCGCGGCAGCCCTATTGCCGCCGTTCCCGTCTCGTCTTCGAACCAGGAGGAGCGAGATGTTCGTCCGTATTGCTCACTAATGACAATCACGTCAACTGTTTTTTCGGCTGCAATCTGGTCCAAGAGTGCATCTGCCGTTCTACTCCTGTGCATATTTGCCTGAAGTATCCTCATGCAGATGTCGCTTTAGATCCCGGGCATCTTCTAGACGTAGGAAGATGATCCACTACTTCGCGGCCAGCATCCACACACAGGCAACATTTAGCGGGTCTAGCACAGTCTTTTCTTTTGTGCCCCGGTTCGCCACACTTAAAACACAGCTTCGTCCTATCCGGACCCTTGCAGTCCACTTGTGTGTGGCCTGCACAGAGGCATCGGAAACAGCGCTTCGTATCAATACAAGGTCTTATCCTTGCTCGTATCCAGCCGATTTTTATTCTCCCAAGCTTAAGCAGTGTTACCGCACTTTCAGCAGACAGTGTTACAAAAGCCAGGACCTGCTCCCTATTGTTCGGGGTCGTTACTCTAATTTTCAACGCTTCATTCTCTTTATCGAGCAGACTCCTGATAGCCGCCTCTACTTTCTCCTTCACCGTGAACGAGTCGAGGTCGCGAATCTCCAAAGTAGACATAGGTTTCAGTTCAGAAACTAACGCCGCTTGCTGAATAGTGCTTCTTAGCTGCTCTACAAATCCGGTTTGAATCCTCTCCCCCCTGCTCAACTTGAGCAGCAGGGCTCCAGTACGGGTTTTACGGATACCCCTAACATTTGCCGCCTCATTTGGCAGCATACTAGTGCGTAAATTCTAGAGCACGTCTGTTGCGCAATAGTTTATAGCTATCCGTACATTCCCAGGAGAAGGCTTTCTCCCTCGCTTCTTTCCCATAATTTTCCAAGAAAACTGTTCGTTTCCTCCTAATTTTTTGCCTGCGTTCGGGGTATCCTTAGAATCACCTATTACCAGTTTTTTGCCAATATTCTTCCTATTGTCCTCGGCCGGACTTGTGGCTGGCCTCTTAACACGTGATAATGGGGTTTCCGAGTTATTATCAGCGCAGACTTCCATTGTGGGCCTCGAAGACGGCACATTACGCCCTTCTTCGGTCGCTTTCCAGCTCTTCCGATAACGCTCTGTAACGTCCATCTGCTCTCCGAGCTCTGAGACTCCATCTTTTATGTCATTGCTGACGTTTCTCTGCCTCTGCATAGCCAGCTTTATTTCCGAAGGATTTCCTTGCATCGTACGATGCTCTCCTCCTCTAATTTCCTCATTTTGTAAATGAGCTCCAAGCGTGGGGAGCCCCCCATGCGCTGCCGCCCAGCCTCTTTCTCAATATCTTCCTCTATAAGCGAAACGGTATTTGGCTCAAGGGACTCATTCATCTCCATCAGTCCCGCTGCCTGATCGCTCCCTATCGGCGAACTTACAAGCTTCCTACTTGGGCGGAATGGGTCCAATAATAATAATAATAATAATAATAATAATAATAATAATAATAATAATAATAATAATAATAATAATAATAATAATAATAATAATAATAATAATAATAATAATAATAATAATAATAATAATAATAATAATAATAATAATAATAATAATAATAATAATAATAATAATAATAATAATAATAATAATAATAATAATAATAATAATAATAATAATAATAATAATAATAATAATAATAATAATAATAATAATAATAATAATAATAATAATAATAATAATAATAATAATAATAATAATAATAATAATAATAATAATAATAATAATAATAATAATAATAATAATAATAATAATAATAATAATAATAATAATAATAAATAATAATAATAATAATAATAATAATAATAATAATAATAATAATAATAATAATAATAATAATAATAATAATAATAATAATAATAATAATAATAATAATAATAATAATAATAATAATAATAATAATAATAATAATAATAATAATAATAATAATAATAATAATAATAATAATAATAATAATAATAATAATAATAATAATAATAATAATAATAATAATAATAATAATAATAATAATAATAATAATAATAATAATAATAATAATAATAATAATAATAATAATAATAATAATAATAATAATAATAATAATAATAATAATAATAATAATAATAATAATAATAATAATAATAATAATAATAATAATAATAATAATAATAATAATAATAATAATAATAATAATAATAATAATAATAATAATAATAATAATAATAATAATAATAATAATAATAATAATAATAATAATAATAATAATAATAATAATAATAATAATAATAATAATAATAATAATAATAATAATAATAATAATAATAATAATAATAATAATAATAATAATAATAATAATAATAATAATAATAATAATAATAATAATAATAATAATAATAATAATAATAATAATAATAATAATAATAATAATAATAATAATAATAATAATAATAATAATAATAATAATAATAATAATAATAATAATAATAATAATAATAATAATAATAATAATAATAATAATAATAATAATAATAATAATAATAATAATAATAATAATAATAATAATAATAATAATAATAATAATAATAATAATAATAATAATAATAATAATAATAATAATAATAATAATAATAATAATAATAATAATAATAATAATAATAATAATAATAATAATAATAATAATAATAATAATAATAATAATAATAATAATAATAATAATAATAATAATAATAATAATAATAATAATAATAATAATAATAATAATAATAATAATAATAATAATAATAATAATAATAATAATAATAATAATAATAATAATAATAATAATAATAATAATAATAATAATAATAATAATAATAATAATAATAATAATAATAATAATAATAATAATAATAATAATAATAATAATAATAATAATAATAATAATAATAATAATAATAATAATAATAATAATAATAATAATAATAATAATAATAATAATAATAAATAATAATAATAATAATAATAATAATAATAATAATAATAATAATAATAATAATAATAATAATAATAATAATAATAATAATAATAATAATAATAATAATAATAATAATAATAATAATAATAATAATAATAATAATAATAATAATAATAATAATAATAATAATAATAATAATAATAATAATAATAATAATAATAATAATAATAATAATAATAATAATAATAATAATAATAATAATAATAATAATAATAATAATAATAATAATAATAATAATAATAATAATAATAATAATAATAATAATAATAATAATAATAATAATAATAATAATAATAATAATAATAATAATAATAATAATAATAATAATAATAATAATAATAATAATAATAATAATAATAATAATAATAATAATAATAATAATAATAATAATAATAATAATAATAATAATAATAATAATAATAATAATAATAATAATAATAATAATAATAATAATAATAATAATAATAATAATAATAATAATAATAATAATAATAATAATAATAATAATAATAATAATAATAATAATAATAATAATAATAATAATAATAATAATAATAATAATAATAATAATAATAATAATAATAATAATAATAATAATAATAATAATAATAATAATAATAATAATAATAATAATAATAATAATAATAATAATAATAATAATAATAATAATAATAATAATAATAATAATAATAATAATAATAATAATAATAATAATAATAATAATAATAATAATAATAATAATAATAATAATAATAATAATAATAATAATAATAATAATAATAATAATAATAATAATAATAATAATAATAATAATAATAATAATAATAATAATAATAATAATAATAATAATAATAATAATAATAATAATAATAATAATAATAATAATAATAATAATAATAATAATAATAATAATAATAATAATAATAATAATAATAATAATAATAATAATAATAATAATAATAATAATAATAATAATAATAATAATAATAATAATAATAATAATAATAATAATAATAATAATAATAATAATAATAATAATAATAATAATAATAATAATAATAATAATAATAATAATAATAATAATAATAATAATAATAATAATAATAATAATAATAATAATAATAATAATAATAATAATAATAATAATAATAATAATAATAATAATAATAATAATAATAATAATAATAATAATAATAATAATAATAATAATAATAATAATAATAATAATAATAATAATAATAATAATAATAATAATAATAATAATAATAATAATAATAATAATAATAATAATAATAATAATAATAATAATAATAATAATAATAATAATAATAATAATAATAATAATAAATAATAATAATAATAATAATAATAATAATAATAATAATAATAATAATAATAATAATAATAATAATAATAATAATAATAATAATAATAATAATAATAATAATAATAATAATAATAATAATAATAATAATAATAATAATAATAATAATAATAATAATAATAATAATAATAATAATAATAATAATAATAATAATAATAATAATAATAATAATAATAATAATAATAATAATAATAATAATAATAATATAATAATAATAATAATAATAATAATAATAATAATAATAATAATAATAATAATAATAATAATAATAATAATAATAATAATAATAATAATAATAATAATAATAATAATAATAATAATAATAATAATAATAATAATAATAATAATAATAATAATAATAATAATAATAATAATAATAATAATAATAATAATAATAATAATAATAATAATAATAATAATAATAATAATAATAATAATAATAATAATAATAATAATAATAATAATAATAATAATAATAATAATAATAATAATAATAATAATAATAATAATAATAATAATAATAATAATAATAATAATAATAATAATAATAATAATAATAATAATAATAATAATAATAATAATAATAATAATAATAATAATAATAATAATAATAATAATAATAATAATAATAATAATAATAATAATAATAATAATAATAATAATAATAATAATAATAATAATAATAATAATAATAATAATAATAATAATAATAATAATAATAATTGTTAACGCTACACCCAAAATTAGCATAAATTTAAAATATTAATGTTACTCATTTTGATCTGGAAATGCCCTATAAAATTTTATGATTGTAAAAATTTTGTAAAACTGAACGAAACTTGTGACCACGTCAGTTTTTGGTGTAAAGAACACCGCCATTTTAAACGATGCTTCATTACTGAAGATTGGCTCAACTGACGTGGTCCAGTTTTATATAAGGTGTCCAGTTCAAATTAAATTTTGTTACCAGGTGGTTCTCATACCAAAAAGTTTGTATTTTTGATCTAATATAAATATTATAATTACTTATATTTCTTTATAATTTAGGAACTTTAATATTAAATACACATTGTTTAATAAATCAAATTTGTGTATTTTTATTAAAAGTCCACGAGACCACCGGTCATAGCGGCTAGCCTTGCCTTGTTTTCAACAATTTTAAAGTTCTTTTTGCGGTTCTGACTTATTTTTGGACTTCTTCAACTTGGGATTCACTTCACGGCTTATATATCTTCACCATCTAGCCAATCACACAGTAAGTAACATAATCATGTCATTACCTGAGGTAGAAGGTCAACTATCACCCAAAACTGGTGATCAAAATTGTTCATTGTGTAATAACCCCCCTGATGAGAGCATGATAGGTTGTGTCGCGTGCCATAAAATATTTCACAAAAATTGTGTTGCTGTCGCCGATAATAAGACCTTTAAATGCCTGCAGTGCTCTGCTATAAGGCCTAACTCACCTGCGCCAAGTGTCACAAGTCACTATTCAAAAAGTTCTCATCTCTCACAATCACGTAGAGTTCAGTTACAGCTTAAAAAACTCGAAGAAGAGCATGCAATGAACAAAGAGTATTTGAATAAAAAGTACCAAGTTTTAGAGGAAGCTGAAGCTCTTTCAGAAAATTCCTCTAACAAATCCCATTCCGTTATTGAATGGCTAAACTCAACAAACCCCCATCCTAACCTCAATCAAATAGAAAACTTAAATAAAAATAAAAATTCATTACCTTTGCCCGAACAAACTGTGTATCACGACACCACCTCAAATATAAAGGCAATCACTTCGAGTGTTACTCAGACAAAAGGTAGTTGCAATTTAAATACATTATCGCAGAACGCAGTAACAACCGCCTCTTCATGCTTTACTAGCGAGGCTATATGCACATCGACTTTACCAAATTATACCACAACTGTACCCTCTTACAGCAATCGCCCTCAACAATTTATACCCAACGCTCCCACCAATATTATCCAAAATTCTAATATAAATCAAAATTCACACTTTCCATATAACTCCGCACAACGCCCTTTTATTTCAAATTATCCAATTTCATCAACAATAAATTTTATACCGAATGCACAAGCAACTGCGACTTCAAGCCACTTACCAAATTATACCACCCAATCACAAAGCATTTCACAAAGTGAAATACACTCTAGACAATCTTTACCGAAAGATTTGCCTACATTTTCTGGTCAACCAGAACAGTGGCCAATATTTTTTTCCACCTTTGAATGGTCCACAAAGGCTTGCGCTTTTACCGACTCCGAAAACCTTGTGCGTCTACAGAATGCTCTAAAAGGAGAGGCATTACACAGCGTCCAACATATGCTTATTCATCCATCAAACGTACACAGTGTAATAGAAGTGCTGCGCATGCTTTACGGTCAGCCTGAAAAAATATTAAATTCAATTAAAGAGAGAATTAAAATGACTCAAAAGATAGACGATCATAATTTAAGAAAACTTACTTCTTTTGCTATTGATGTAAGAAGTCTAATATCAGTCATTAATGCCAGTAAATTATTCGATGAAATAATTCATCTCTTCTTCTTGAAATTACACAAAAACTACCACCCTTTTATCAAATGCAATGGATAAATAAGAAAACACAATTGTTCCAAGAAAACAAAAAAGCAAATCTCTACGAATTTGACAAATGGTTTTTTGATATAGGTATAACAGCTAGCAGTATAACAGTTGACCATCCTGTTCCCAAAATAAAGAGAGAAAGAACAACAAATATAACACCAACAAATAGAAAAGCTTATATACATTCCCATAGTGAGCGCAAATGTTTTGTGTGTGCTGACAATGGCAACAACAACAACAACTGCAAAAATCTTGAAAATTGCCCAACATACTTATCGAGGGATCGTGGTGAAAAATGGAACGTAATAAGACGACACAAATTATGTAAATTCTGCTTATCAAAACACAATGGAGAGTGTAGAAGAAAGAAAGTATGCGGTATAGAAGGTTGCGAATATTTTCACCACACGTCTTTACATAGATATTCCACACTGGAAAATAAGCAAACGTCAAACAACGACATGAAAACCAGAGATGTTAAAAGAGATATTATTGTAAACAATACACACAGCTGTGAAACAACACATATCTTATTTAAAATATTACCAATTAAAATTTATGGTAAAAACAAAATTATAAATTCTTTTGCATTTATTGATGAAGGATCATCTGTAAGTTTAATAGACGAGTCATTGGCTAATGAATTAAATCTAAACGGTGTTTTTAGTCCATTGTGTTTAAGGTGGACTGGCGGTGTAGAAAGGAATGAAAAGACATCGAGAAAACTTAAAATTTATATTTCGGGTGGAGATAAACAACCGGTAGCTGTCAATGTTTTTACAGTAAAATCGCTAAACTTGCCAACGCAATCACTGGATTATAAATCTATGGCACAACGCTATCGCCACTTGCGAAACCTTCCCGTCGAAAGTTACACTAATGCTGTTCCTCAAATACTGATTGGGTTAAATCATTTTAATTTAGGAGTGTCAAATACAATCCGCGAAGGAACTTCACAAGAACCCGTAGCTGTTCGCACTAAGTTAGGATGGATCGTTTACGGCGCAGCTGGTGAAAACAACAAAACCAATAAAAATTTCAGCTTTCATATTTGTAGTTGTTTAATAAAAGATAATAAACTAAATGAACTAGTAAAAAGTTTTTATGCCATTGAGAGTATAGGAATTAGCTTAAAGGACCCACTTATAGCCGAAACAGATAGAAGGGCATTAAATTTACTAGAAAGGTTTACAAAACAAAAACCAAACGGGCACTACGAGGTTCCTTTACTTTGGAAGTATGATGTTATAGATATGCCAGATAGTTATCCGATGGCATTTAAAAGGCTTATTTGTATAGAGAAAAAATTAAGACAAAACAATGAACATTTAAATTTGTTCAGGAAGACAATAACTGAATATTTGTCTAAAGGATATATACGTAAATTAGGACCTGATGAAATAGCGAATGATGGTAAAAATAATAAAAAGATTTGGTATCTTCCAATTTTTTCGGTCTTTAATAAAAATAAGCCTGGCAAACACCGTATTGTTTGGGACGCAGCTGCAAAATCAAATGGCGTTTCCTTAAATTCGTTTCTATTAAAGGGCCCTGATCTCTTAAGTTCGCTGCCAGCAATCCTTTTTAAATTTCGTACTAAGTCTATAGCTGTGTGTGGAGATATTGAAGAGATGTTCCACCAAGTACACATTAGACCAGAGGACCGTGACGTCCAAAGATTTCTTTGGCGTGATTGTATAGAGGGGCCAAAACCCTGAAGTCTACGTAATGGACGTCATGATTTTTGGTGCTACATGCGCCCCAAGTATCTCCCAGTATATCAAAAACATTAATGCAAGCAAATATAAAGATAAATTCCCGAAAGCTTCTAAATCTATACAAGAAAATCATTATGTCGACGATCTACTTGATTCTGTAGATAGTTCACAAGAAGCCATAAAACTTATTTCGGATGTGTCCTATATCCATCAAAAGGCTGGTTTTAAAATACGAAATTGGGTATCGAATGATAAAACAGTGATGCAGTCTACTCCTCTATCAAAAGAAGATGGTGGTAAATATTTAAATATAGGTGAAGCAGAACAAATTGAAAAGGTGTTAGGGGTTTTTTGGGAGCATAAAGAAGATGTAATAACATTTAAAATCTCTTCGTGGTTAAATGAAACGTCCATACTAACAACAGACAAAATACCCACAAAACGTGAAGTTTTACGATTGGTAATGTCAATATACGATCCACTTGGCTTAATTGGTCATATAATAATGTACGTAAAAATACTTATGCAAAATATATGGAGATTTAAAGTAGACTGGGACGATAATATTCCTGCAGAATTATGCGCTAAATGGAATCAATGGGTCAAGGCTTTACCTAATATTGAAAATTTAAAGATACCACGGTGCTATTTAAAATTTCTCCTTAATTATGAAAATGTCAATATTCAGCTACATACATTTGTTGATGCAAGCAGAGACGGTTATGCAGCGGTATGTTATTTAAGATTAGAAACGGGCAGCGATGTGACATGCTCCATAGTTGGTTCAAAAACCCGAGTTGCACCAATTAAAATAACATCTGTTCCACGCCTAGAACTTATGGCTGCATTAATAGGAGCTCGCTTCGCCAAATATATTACTGATAACCATGAAATAACAATTAATGAGAAATATTTTTGGTCTGATTCTAAAACCGTTTTGAGCTGGCTTAACTCCGATCATCGAAAATATAATCAATTTGTTTGCCTTTCGCGTCACTGAAATATTAGATCTTTCTGTAATTGAGGAATGGAGGTGGATTCCAAGTAAGCAAAATGTAGCTGATGAAGCAACAAAATGGTCAAAAAAATCCCGACATCTCAAATTCTGCAAGATGGTTTCAAGGACCTGATTTTTTTAGTTCGCGCGGAAGCTGAGTGGCCACAAGAAGCTACCCTTCCTGATTCAACAGATGAAGAACGTATACACCGCTCGTTTAATATTAGAAAAATTGACTTAATTTTTGAAGTGCACAGATTTTCAAAATGGTCTCGCCTTTTACGAACTAGTGCATATGTCTTACGATTTTATAAATAATTGCAGAAAAATTAGTAATAACAAAAACGAATTAACTCAAGAAGAGTTACAAAACGCCGAACGTATTTTGTATAAACAGGCTCAACTAGAAAAATATTCTCAAGAAATATCCTTGTTAAAATCGAATTTAGATATACAAAAATCTAGTGATATTTATAACAAAAATCCATATCTAGATAATGGTGTATTAAGAGTTTATGGAAGAATTGATAACGCGGATATTCCGATGGAACAAAAACGTCCAATAATTTTGCCAAGGGTCAAATAACATCACAAAACTTATTCTAATGCACTATCACCAAAAGTACCATCATATGAACCACGAAACTGTTCTTAATGAAACTTAGACAAAAATTTTGTATTTCAAAGCTTCGAGCTACATTTAAATCGGTTACTCGTTTTTGCCAAATGTGCAAAGTGAAGAAAGCAGCACCTAAGAATCCACAAATGGGAATTCTGCCACACGCACGTGTAGCCTCGTATGTAGCTCCGTTTACATATACCGGAGTTGATTTTTTTTGGACCAATTTTTGTCACCGTAAATCGTCATAAAGAGAAACGGTACGGATGCTTGTTCACATGCTTGACTATTAGAGCAGTTCATATCGAAGTAACTCATTCATTGACAACTAGTTCCTGTATATTAGCCATACGCAACTTTATGTCGCGAAGAGGGAATCCCAAACGAATTCTATAGTGATAACGGGACAAATTTTATTGGAGCAGAGAGAGAACTTAGAGAGACTCTAGCAGAGGTAGATAAAAACGAGCTTATTAAAAACATTTACCACTACAACAACAAAGTGGAATTTTAATCCTCCGGCTTCACCCCACATGGGTGGGGGCTTGGGAGCGGCTTGTCAGGTCAATTAAAACAATTTTGTACAAAATTATGCCGTCTAGATGCCCCAGCGATGAACTTTTAGTAAGCATGCTGCTGGAAGTTGAAAATATTATAAACTCACGTCCCCTTGTCTACGCACCAATAAACACAGAAAATGATGAGGCTTTAACACCAAATCACTTCTTGATTGGAAGTTCATCTGGATTAAAACCGATGACTGTGTGTGACGATGGCGGCTTACTATTAAAACAAAGCTGGCTTACTTCTCAACAGTACGCTAATATATTTTGGAAAAAGTGGCTTGTAGAGTATCTGCCATCATTAACTTGTAGATCAAAATGGCACGCGCGATCAAAACCTTTATGTCAGGGGGATCTAGTGATCATTGTTGACCCTTCTCTTCCACGTAATGTCTGGTTACGAGGAAAAGTCTTAGAGACCAGATTGGCTAGTGATGGTCAAGTGAGAAGCGCCAAGGTGCTTACGAAGCAAGGAATCATTGAGAGACCTGCAACAAAACTTGCTATTTTGGATGTCGCTCATCAAATGAAGTCTGGCTTCGAAGGAGCTTCTAGCCATACTGCGGGGGGAATGTTAACGCTACACCCAAAATTAGCATAAATTTAAAATATTAATGTTTACTCATTTTGATCTGGCAATGCCCTATAAAATTTTATGATTGTAAAAATTTTGTAAAACTGAACGAAACTTGTGACCACGTCAGTTTTTGGTGTAAAGAACACCGCCATTTTAAACGATGCTTCATTACTGAAGATTGGCTCAACTGACGTGGTCCAGTTTTTATATAAGGTGTCCAGTTCAAATTAAACTTTGTTACCAGGTGGTTCTCATACCAAAAAGTTTGTATTTTTTGATCTAATATAAATATTATAATTACTTATATTTCTTTATAATTTAGGAACTTTAATATTAAATACACATTGTTTAATAAATCAAATTTGTGTATTTTTATTAAAAGTCCACGAGACCACCGGTCATAGCGGCTAGCCTTGCCTTGTTTTCAACACTGATGACTGAAGCCTAATTCTTCCTTTCAAAGTGTCCAGAAAAGTCACGAATGATAGTATGGATTTTCTTATAGGGTGTACGTTGTTTTAGGTTATTGACCCCGGTTTTGTTTTATATTTCGCTGTCATTGTGCTTGTTTTACATATTTTTTTTCTTGCTTTTATTTCTTATTTTTTTAATTTTCCTTTTACTGTAGTTGGCGATCGATAAAATGCAATTTGCGTGTCATTCTCTATTTAAAGCAGCAACAGCAACAGCAATAGCAATAGGAGCCAATTGGCAACAAATATATTAGAAATTCAACAGAAGTTTTTACATATGGACTAAACCAACCCTCTAACCACTGTTTTTTTTGTTGCTCTATAGATGTGGGTAAAGAAAGGGTGGCAGGAAATTAAAGAATATTAGAGAAATTTTGAAATTCCTGAAACTGAACTGCAATTTTGGATATTTTTCAAATTTGATTTGCCCGAATATCAAAATTATTTTTAATATACCACTGGGGGTTCAGTAGTAGATAGACCCTTTAAAAAAATTTATTTCTCTGATATGTATTTTACGGTATTTTAAATAATTTAAATATATTTTCTTTAAATAATTTTTTTATTTTTTCCTTTTCACTTCTTTTCAGGTAAGTTCCAACATTGCAACCCTGCTTACAGAATGAATTATAACAAGTAACTAAAGGTAGTTATGAAGAAATGAAGTCTATTTATCAAATTGTTTCAGAGCTTCTTAATATAGTCTTAAGATTTTTTACGGATACTGTCTTTATTTGGTCACAAAGTTCCGTCATTAAAATTATCTCTTCGGGAGCAGGAGCAACAGCATATGATTAAGTCTGATGAATGTAGTAGCTGAGCTGATATGAATATGAAGAAAAGACAGAACACTTCAGATGCGTAGTGCTTTATATCTGTTTTTTGAGTCTTAAGCATTAAACACATAACCGACAGCAAGCAGCAAGTTATTGTTGGCAGCATTTGCTGCTATGCTATCGACTTCATAAATATTTTGAAAGCAGTAGCAGCAATCAAATGAGGTTTCATTGTCATTTCTTTTATTTGTCATAAAAATTTTTGTTATAGAAACTTATTTTTCAGTGGTGACACTCAAGCTTTTGAAATCCACCAAAATAAAATTGCTTTTTTTAAATACTACCCAAAAATATAAAAATTTAATGATATTATATGTTTAAAACTTTCTAATTATGAACATAAATGTTGTTTCTTGTTTTGTTGTTGTCTGATAAATAAAAAAAAAAAAAAACGTAGAAAGTGCAAAAGCCTAGACAACAACCTTTGCTGCTGCTGTTAAACATAAAATAATTTCTATTCTTTTAGGCAGCAAAACAAAAATTAGTGATACCAATACAATATAAAATTTTAAATAAAAAAACCTAAAAATGTTTTATTTTTAACGTAAAAATAGCAAAAGCCTAGACAACAACCTTTGCTGCTGCTGCTAACATAGGCAACAAAACAGAAATTTGTGACACCAATAAGATATAAAATTTTAAATAAAAAAAACGTAAATATAGTTTTAAATAAAAAACTAGTTTTAAATAAAAAAGAAAAACAATTTTTACGTTTTGTTGCTGCTACTAAACATAAAAATAATAAAATAAAAAAAAAAAAACATAAAAATCGTTTAAAAAAAATATTTTTACGTTTTTTTTTATTTAAAATTTTATATTGTATTGGTATCACTAATTTTTGTTTTGCTGTCTAAAAAACTAGAAATTATTTTTATATTTAGCAGCAGCAGCAAAGGTTATTGTCTAGGCTTTTGCTTAATTGGATTCTAATTTTGACATTTTGCTGTCTGCTTCTTGCTGCCGGTTATGTGTTTAATGCTTTCAACAAAAGCTCTGAAAGACTACTGAAGAAATCTTTGCTTCGACAACGAAAAATGTAGTTCTTCAGTACAATTGCGGAGAGTGCGGGAACAAATTTTATTATAACCCATTGCTATATCCCTAAAAACATGCTTTTTGCCAGCTATATAAGTTAAAAGCACTCAACTAATCACTCTCTTTCTCTCTTAATTCGACGAGTTCGAATTTTTCTTGCTTTACGTAGGTACCAAACGTTACTTCTGATAAACTTGATGAGACTCATCAGAGACACATCACAGTGACAGTCCATATGTTTAGAACATTCCTTAGTCTAATGCCCCTATTGCCGTTCTTAACTCAACTTCGTTTGGTCATCTAAACCTGGATTCATCCACTCGGTGCTGGCAAAATATTTCCTTGGACAACATTTTGTTTTTTATATGCCGTTATTGTATCGTTACCGTATAGGGGAAAAAATGTTATCCGAACAAATTTTCTGTCCGGACCGAATGTGTGAATTCAGTTTAAGACGACCAAACTGTATAGATGCTGTAATGATTTCGTCATTTTCTCATCTGAGCAACTGGTAATAGTCACATTGTGATTACCTAAGCATGCAATGTTAAGTAATTGTACCTGTGGTAAGCTTAATGAAATTTCTATTAAGGGCCAAGAGCAAGCCAGATCATTCTGATGATATAAAACCACCTCAGTTCTTCTCCAATACCCATTGATCTATCAAATTCGAAACCATAACCTAGTGAGTGTAGATACTTTGACTTGCACAAGAGTCACGCCGAAGGAAGACTCTTTAGTTAAACACTTATAAACTGTGGCATTCCCCTGGATGCTTCAACGGCCTGGAACTTATATTAGTATAGGCAGTCGACGGATATATTTGAGCATATATTTTGATCTAATAGCGTTGAAATTAAAAGCTTAACCGATGCTATTTCACATAAAAGTATAAAAAATTATAGCTTCGGGATTAAACTTTCTTTACGCTGCGTCTCTGTCAATAGCATAGATATGTTGTCCTTTAACATAATATGTTGTCCTTTAACAACAACAGATCCCTTCTCGCAAAAATGTGTAAGTTTTGTAATCCTAAACGAACTATCAATGCGATGCCCAAAGATATATGTTAATTCAGGGATGAACTTAGTAGCTAGGTTAGGTTAGGTTATGTGGTGGCGTGGTGTAGTGGTTAGAGCGCAAACATAACAACGTGTGAGCCAGGTTCGAGCCCCAACAGAAGTCATGACGAAAAAATTGAACTGTGGTTTCGGGTTTTTAATAAAGAGGTTTCAACTTCTCTTCAGAGAACTGCATCTAAAAAGATAAAGAATAAGCCCCCCTTGACTTTCCAGCTTACCTCTGGCGTTGATGGCAAACATCAGACGAATGATCAGAAAAAAACAACACCTACTGGAAATAAATTAAAACGATAAAGTATATATCACCACCAATTAGCAAGAATATTCACCACTACACAATCATATGGAGTGGCTATAGTAGATTTATCATCTACGAGTATTTAGCTTGAAAGATCAAATTGATTAATGAAAGTGAAACAAAGTAATGGATGCTTTGTGGAAAGCCAATAACCTCTCTAGAGGAGTGTTGGGTTATGTAGGTCACTAGCGATTTATGAGTTCGCTTGTACCCTTTACAGGACAGACCCATTAAATAGGCCGAAAGGCCGGACATGGGGGGAGTGCAAAAAATACCTACCTAAAGACATAAAAATTTCACTTCCCTCACGTGAGCCAACTCTTGACGAAGTCAATCAACTTCGACAGTGAAATATCCCTGAGATAATCCAGATCATGGAAGTGACACAGAGATGGTGTTGTAGCGATACTTCCTTCTCCTCATTTTGATAGCTCCTATCGTAGCCATGACTCATGTGCTCTTACATGCAACCTCTTTCATACAGTGCCCGGTAATTATGCTCGAAAGAAGCCCAATCGAACCTCTTCCAAACCTAAGAAGAGACTTATTCCTTTCCATAGAAAGAGAAGATCAAATCATTTTGGATATTCCACAAGTGGTGATATAGATCCACCTTTGTTTGGCCTTGAGGTCTTAAGAGATAATTCCCTTATGGTCTATAGCGTAAATTTCAGCTTCAAAATAAGTGCAATCATCGGCTAGTGTGAGAGAAACCCTAAGTCCAGATCATCAGAGTAAAAAACCCGTCCTATACCTGTTTCCGACTTCAAGCCAGCGGTATAGACCGCGACTGTATCATTTTGGAGCATAAATCCGGCAGCCCACTCATCCATAGAAGTAGATATCGCCAAATCTGTCTGAGGAGTCAAGATGGGTCCACCCACGAATGTGACGAATGTGCTTCAGTCCACTCGACTCCTGAGTCTAAGTGCAAACTTTGCAGAGACAAACCTGACAAACATATCCAGGAGTGGTGTGCCCAGCATGTCTCCAAGCAGGCCTGAGGAGAGCAACTCATGGTCACCCCTGCACCCTATTCATAATGGCCAGCTGTGATCCAGTATCCACCACCTTCCACCATGTAAGAGTGCCATAGGTGTCTAATGACCACGGTGTACATCCAAAAGACGACATGGGGTCTAAAATTCCATTTTTTCCAAAACCCTTCCTACAAATATAGAAGGCACATAATGCCTTTCCCATTCGGCTCTCAGCATTACGTTCCCACGAGAGCTTTGAGTCTAAAATCACGCCCAGGTACTTAGCCTCCGTCCAACTTTGCCGGCCTAAACTCTGGCATCATGTACCGCCTGGTAAATAGAACCAGCTCGGTATTCAAGAGATTTAGCTCTAGACCGTTTTCTCTTGCCCAAATTGAAAGAGCGCCGAGCAACGTTGCCATCAGCTTATATAACTTGGGAACTCAGTAGCAACCTTGAATGACCTGCTTGCATGGAACAATAGTGAAACTTTTAATCACGGAATAAAATTTTATTTAAGACGTTTCATGATGTGCCTTTCTTATCTTCAGTAGTATTTCGTGTAGGGGTAAATATTTCATCATATCCAGTTAATAGATTAAAATTATTAGAAACAAGCTGTTTGTGCATTCCCGTTTTCTATATTGACGTCATGTTAACGTACATACTTTCATCAGGACGAAGCTCGAGTAAGTCTTGATTTTTTTGATAAAAATAGATAGCCCTCGATCTTTCGCTTCATCGCACTCAATTTTATAGTTGTAAAATGTATCTCTCTGAACCAAAAATATTAAAGAAAGCTTTCTGAAATATTTGTTTTTTGTCGCTTAAGTTTTTTTTTTTTTTTTTTTTTTTTTTTTTTTTTTTTTTGGGCAGTATTTTTGGCTCGATAAGTTCGAGACGAGTATATCAATAAAAAATTTAAAAAAAATAATGGTCGTTTGGCTTATATTGTTCCATCGTTCTTATCTTCATAATTATAAAATTTCCATTACGAAAAACATCGTCTTGACCAATGCAGCAGTATTTCGCGTATGATGAAATATTTCGTCATATACAGTTAACAGATTAGCAATATAAAAAGCAAGCTGTTTGTGGAATCCCGTTCCATATATTGACGCGAAGTTCACGTACTTTCATCAGAACGAAGCCCGAATAAGCCTCCAAAGCAGTTAGCAATGATCGGTTTGCAAATTTCCTAAGCATTTTAAAGTACCCAATTCTTAAAGTAAAATTAAAAGCAAAAATCTTATTCGTGTTCGTACACGAACAAAAACATTACTTGTGTACCTAAGGTTGTGAACAAAGCGAGCCATAATGGCCAAAAAGACGTAAACGCCATGATTATATATTTTGATAAAAATCGATCGATCTTTCGCACCATCACACTAAATTTTATAGCTGTAAAATGTACCTTTCTAAACCAAAAAATATTAAAAAAAAATCTGTAAATTCTGTTTTTTTGGCGGTTAAGTTTCTTTTTTTTGCAGTATTTTTTAGCTCGATAAGTTCGAGACGAGTATATCAATAAAAAAATTTAAAAAAAAAGTTATAATCGTTTGGCTTATATTGTTCCATTGTTCTTATCTTCATAATTATAAAATTTCCATTACGAAAAACATCGTCTTGACCAATGCAGCAGTATTTCGCGTATGATGAAATATTTTGTCATATACAGTTAACAGATTAACAATATAAAAAGCTAGCTGTTTGTGGAATCCCGTTCCATATATTGACGCGCTGTTAGCAATGATCGGTATGTCATTTCCTATGAGTTTTTAAATTATCCAATACAATTTGTTAACGCAAAATTAAAAGCAGTCTTATTCGTGTTTGTACACGAACAAAAACAATACTTGTGTACCTTAGACTGTGAACAAAACAAGCCATAATCGCCAAAAAGACGTAAACGCCATGATTATCTATTATGATTTTTTGATAAAAATCGATCGATCTTTCGCACCATCATACTAAATTTTATAGCTGTAAAATGTACCTTTCTAAACCAAAAAATATTAAAAAAACTGTAAATTTTGTTTTTTTGGCGGTTACGTTTTTTTTTTTTTTGGCAGTATTTTTGGCTCGATAAGTTCGAGAGGAGTATTTCACTAGAAAATTAAAAAACAATTGTAATTGATTGGCTTATATTTTTCTATAAAATTTAACAAAAACGCATTTAACTTTTTTAATTAAACCTTGTTTTATGGTAAATAATTGCCTTAAACTTATTTCACGGGAAAGCTATTTTTTCATAATTTTTTATAACACTTTCATATTAAAATGTTAATAATAGAGAGAAAAAAAATATTCTGATTTAAAAACCACAAAAGACAGGAAAAAACAGCGTGAATTGAGAAATAAAAATGTTAAACATGAGGTTGACATTTTGCACATTAAAATTAAATGTAATTATTTATGTAAAAACACAATAAAATACTTAAAAAACATTTAAACAATAATAAGTAAAATAACACAGAAATACAAATAAAAAATTAAAAAATTAAAGAGAGGCGTCTGCATGCACCTAGCTAGGACGAGGTCCTTCCGTTATGGTTTTTATTGCAATCACGACTAAAATGTTTTATATTTAAATACAAATTAATGCCATTTTTTATTAAAAGACATGGTTTTTATGAACCAATGTATGTATTCTCCATTAAAATATTCGATTTTCTATTCTATTTATACATGCCATTCCGAAATATTTTGCGTTGTTAGATTGTGTTAAATGTGAATTGAAGAGTTCGGAATTTTTTTTCTGTAAATTGTACAGCTTTTGCAGTTTTTAAAATTCTAGCTTTTTACTTTTAATTTTGTTATTTTAATTACAATTTCTGAAGTAAGAATTTCACCACATTTGCTTAATATAACTGTGGTGAGGTTTTACTTGTAGCTTTTTTTAAGTTCCGGGAATAATCCCCGCGTGGCGGTTCCATCTATTTTTTTTTCTTAAGTTGCTACATTTTATTGCTTGACATTTGCAAAAGCTACGTAGCCAAGAGTACATCTATCTCTATGTGTGTTGGCGATTGGATTTCAATTTGCAACAACAAATTTGTATTAAATTTTGCGTAAAAAATGGATTTAATAGTGCACGTACGTTGGAAATGTTGAAAAAGTGTTTTCGGCAACGTTTCTCTAAAGCAAATGGTCATTTACTAGTGGCACGAGCGGTTCAAAAAGTAGTCGTGAGTCAATCCAAGATGATGAACGCAGTGATAGACCACTAGACATCAAAACCGACGAAAACAGTGATAAAATAAATGAAATGTCGGTCAATAACCACACAATTAACCTTCAGTTAGGATAGCGGAGGATTTAAAAAAAAACACGCAATGCTTACCAGTATAGTGCACCATGAGTTTTTTCCAGAAGGCCAGGACAGTAAAAAGAGAGTATTATTTGGGCGTTATGAGATGTTTGCGTGAAACAATTCGCCGAAAGATACCAAAAGTGTGGGCAAAAACTCGTGGATTTTGCACCATGATAACGCACCGTCGCTCAGTGCCATCATTATTCAAAAGATTTCAACGAAAAATGCAACAAATATCATTTGGCTCCCTGTGACTTCTTTATATTCAATCGAGTTAAAAAACCATTACAGGGAATGCGTTTCAGCAGCGGAGAGCAAAAAAAAAGGAAAAATTACAGGAAGCACTGGTGGACATATCGAAAACCGAATATAAAAAATTCTTTGTTGATTGGATCAAGCGCTGGCATAAGTGTGTTGCAGTCGATGGAAGGGG
>JAKWBJ010000423.1:0-80169 GCA_023159175.1 Wohlfahrtia magnifica | reverse complement strand
TCCATACAGAAAACTAAAGAAATTCCTTTACCACTTCATTTTAATAATCTAATTCATTTATTTCAATAAGACATATTCTTAAAATTAAAAGACATTCTAATATTATTAACATCCGTCACAAAGAATATGAGATTTCGATAATTTAAGCATTTAAATGAATAACTGTTAAAGTAAATTTACCAAAAAAAAACTGCTATTTTTTTCACGCTATTTTCTACTTTATCAACTATAATGAATTCAAACGTGTTGATCTAATTTAGATACAATATATAAATTCAAAATTAACGGTTTTCCCCGTGAAATGTACTAAAAATTATTATTTTAAAGTTTACTTAGATGTTAATTGTAGTGTTGTAAGAAAAAAAAGAAGAAAAGGATACAAAAAAAAAACAACTTAAACATATGTTTCTTTTTCTTCTTCTTCTTTAATATTAAATAAATTTTATAAACATAATTAAAAATATTCTACTTAAAGAGAAGAAAAAACGAATGCAAAAGCTAAAAAAGTGATTTTCTATACCAAAATAATAAATAACCGTGATTGTGACCGTGGCAATATTTCGCATAATTTTTATAATTGCGATTATCGAAAGTTTACGATATTTGAATAAAATGTTAATAATAATTTTCCGATCTATTTTGTTTCATTCAATAATCAAGTTGAAAATTAGGTTGTTTTGACTTATTCGCTCAATTTATAGGTACAACCAATGAATATAATCCAAAATATGCTCAATTTGGTCATATGGTAACGTTAATTTACTTTTCTGTAAGAAAAAATACTCTTGGATTCTATTCATTGACGCGATAGCTTAGGCTCAATATATAAGAATATCTCACTACTACACGTAAATAAATGTGAATTTTACTCACCAATTATACTGCTGGACGATGAGGCCTCCTCGTACAGGGTTATTGGGTTTAAGGGTTGCTAGTTCAAGATAATTTAATTATAATATTCTTACATATGCCTTGCGATAATTGTGTTCAACTGTATTAAAGATTTTGGTGCCACTTATGCCAATATTTAAATCGAAGCTTTATAAAATCACTTAATGCTTGATATAAATCCTTTCTCTTTACTATTATTGAGAAGTATTACCCTATTAACAAATTAAAATTAAATTTAAATTTAGTTCAAATTTTCTAAATACATAAAATCTCTAATATTAAATACAAATACGTTCCTCCAGGTAATTATGAGTTGCTCTTCCTTCCAATGGATTTGTAGGCGCAAAAGGTGACAGGAAATTTGCCTAAGATGAAAATTCAGTAGAGTAACAACTGTTCGTATAGCCGAGAAGTCCTAGTCAGGTGAGGTGGAATTGCCTTTTGTGGTCTATGAAGCTCAGGTAGTCTTGTCTATGGAGCACAAGTATAGGCCTCTAACGGAATTGTCCTCGATCCGGAAATTTGGGTGGCAAGCGCATGGAAAATTGGGTGCTATTTGTGCAAAATCCGAGTCACCGCTCGAGCGCATGCACTCAACTTGGCAAAAACTGCTTGTAAAATCTTTTATGCTTCTATGTGAATCAGCATGCTCACAATAAATTTATATAACTTATAAAACTTTTTAAAACAAATAAAAATTCACCGACTTAACTTTCGGTACGTGTGGCCTCTACGAAGGTGTTTAAGTAAAAGAGGAAGTAGAATTCGGCAGCATATGCCACTTTAACTTTCTTAAAATCTTTCGTGGCCTAGAAACTTCTTAAAAATGACATTTCTTCTATTGACGCCATTTAACGTTACACAAAGTAGTAGATTAGCCTAATCATATGGCATCACTGACCGACCGAATATTTTATTCCTAATTAATAAAAATCAAGTTTACTTTCTATTCTAACACCATATTCGAAATAAAATTTAAATCAATACATCCTCCTATTCTTTTCCATATGTCCAGTAATCGCCACACTGTGGTATAAGCAAAAGGTTTTCATCAACATTCTTCAAATCAGAATGTACACTGGAGTTGCAACATGTTTATTATTATTAAAATCGAACAGTATGATCATAAACATTCTGTGTTTACCAACATACAATACTCAGCAACATCTTAATATATGCTGCATATCAGCCAACATGTTCGTATACATTATATGCCTATATAGAAGTTAAGTTCCACACAGCAACCCACATGGTAATAAACATGTATACTTATTTCCAATGAGAGCAAACATATGTTCCAAATTTACAACATTCTTGAACTAACAATGTAGGTATGGGGAAAAAGTAATTTCTATTGAAACTAATAAGAAAATATAATAAATATTTATGAATCAGTAAAATGTTCATCACAAACTGCATAACATTTACTCTATGAGTAGAAATGTTAGGAAGAATTCAATTTCTGAGTACTATGTTCAATTAACTATTGATTGTAATTATTTGTCCTTTACGATCGAATATCTTTTGCATGATATGTTCCTAATAATTTTCCATCAGTATCGGATAACACATAGTAATGGTTTCCCAATCTTTCTTTTACCATCGCTTTTAAAAACAATGGTGCAAATTTAGCGTTAAATTTCTTTTCCATGCTGCTTTGTACAAAATTTCTACGGTATACTTCTTGACCAATTTCAAATTTTTGATGTCTGGTACGAAGGTTATAAGTTTTCTGATTCTGTTTGTAAGCCTTGTTAAGATATTTTTGAATATCTTGTCTAATTAATTGTAAATTATCATCTCTTGATAATGGTGATGTAGGTTCATCTAGCAGTTTTAAATTCTTAAGAAGAGTGTATGAAGAGCCATGTAATATCATGTTAAAGCCAAATAAGGCATGGTATGGTGACATGTTTATCGATTGATGGTGTCCGTTTCTTAAAGCACAGTTAATTAAACTAAGATTTTCATCCCATTTGGTATGATCTTTTTTAAGAAAACCTCTTATTGCCGCTATGATTGAACGGTTGACACGTTCAGAAGCGTTTGATTGAGGTGAATATATTGCCGTGTATATATGTTGGATTCCGAGAGAAGTGAAATAGGCATTCAGATCATTCGCTTTAAATTGTGACCCATTATCACTTATGATTGACTCTGGCACTCCATAAACATGAAATATGTTCTTCTCAAGAAAATCTTTTATAGCAGAAGATGTAAACTTTTTTAGTGGTTGAAGCCATTGAAATTTTGAAAAATGATCAAGGACAATAAGAATTCCAATGTTACCTGCCTTGCTTCGTGGATAAGGACCAAGTATATCAATGTATAATCTTTGAAATGGTCTTATAGTCATCACTTGGTTTCCCATTTCAGGTTTTAAGATAAAATTTGGATGTTTTGTAGTTTTACATACTTCACAATTTCTAATATAGGTTCTTACATCTTTTACCATCCCTGGCCAATAAAAATTACGTCGTAATAGTTCTAATGTTTTCGACATTCCTCCATGACAAGCAGTGGGTGATTCATGAAATTTTTCCAGTAGCGATATTCTCAATCCTGACGGTATCCATAGTTTCCAACTTTGATTTTCATTGTGCTCAATACCATCGTAGTGTTCGGTTCGTATATACACATATTTGTCAATAATTTTAATGTCGGGAAAGAGATGTTGATTTGCAACTATTTTAGTTTTTAAACTTTTATATTCATCCCCATCAAAACACTCATTGTTCAAATCGATTTCGGGTTCAGCTAAAGCAATGGGTTTTATTTCTTCACAATTTACTCGAGAAAGAGCGTCAGGCACCACGTTTTCTTTTCCTTTCCGGTGGCTAATAGTGAAATTGAATGCTTGTAACTTGAGAGCCCACCGTGCTAGTCTACCACTTAAATTTGGCTGCTTCATAAGCCATACTAGACTTGAGTGGTCCGTAATTACTTCGAATTCTTGAAGTTCCAAATAGCATCGAAATCTTTGGATTGCTTCAACGGCAGCTAAGCATTCACGCTCTGTCACACTGTAATTTCTCTGAGCAGAATTGAGTTTTTTACTCATAAAGGCAATCGGCTTCTCTTCATTATTTTCATCTAATTGTACAAGTACAGCTCCGATTCCTACATCGCTTGCATCGCAGTGAACAAAAAACTTTTTATCAAAATCTGGATTAATTAAAACAGGTGCGGAAGCTAAAAGATCTTTAATTTTATTAAATGCGGTCTGTGCTTCGGGTGTCCAGATAAATTTCTTCTTGGTACTTAAAGTTTCTGTTATTGGGAAGACTACACTAGAAAAGTTTTCAATAAATCTTCGGTACCAACCAGCTAATCCTAAGAAACCGCGGACTTGTTTAATATTTTTCGGAACAGGCCATTCTCGAATTGCTTTTACTTTCTCTGGGTCTGTTACTATACCGCCATTTCCAATAATATACCCTAAATATTTAACTTTTGTTACACAAAATTTACTCTTTGCAACATTCAGCGTTAAGTTTGCTTTTCGAAATTGTTCTGCAATTCGTACTAAAATTCCTATATGTTCTTCGAAGGTTTCTGAAACAATTACCAAATCGTCAAGATAGCCAAAAACACAGTTTTTTAAATCAGCTGGTATCAAATCATCCATGAGCCTGCACATGGTTTGCGGCGCATTGCATAAGCCAAATGGCATTACGGTGAACTGATACAATGGTCTTCCAGGTACGGTAAATGCAGTCACTTGCTTTGAGCTTTCTTCTAAAGTAATTTGCCAGTACGCGTCTTTCAAATCGAGTTTCGATATAATATTTGCCTTAGGCAACCGAGCAAATATTCCTTCAATTGATGGCAACGGATATGCATCCTTTTTTGTTACATTGTTTACTTTTCTTGCGTCTAAACAAAGACGTATTTTGTTTGGTTTTACGACTAGCCTCATTGGGGAACTCCAAGGTGAATTTGAGGGTTCAATAACTCCTAAAGACAGCATACGGTCGATCTCTTTAAACATTAATTTTTCTACTGCGGGTGATACCGGGTAAAATCGCTGTTTTATAGGCCTAGCTTCACCAATGTCAATTGTGTGTTTAATAAGGCTGGTTCTTCCTAATCCTTGCTTCTCAGAGTTTGGGAAAAGATTAATAATTGCATTTAATTGGAGCTGCTGGCTCGGACTAAGTTGGTATTTTTCTTCGTTAAGTTCTATGTCAGTATCAATTTCATTTAGATCTTTATTCCCAGTAGTTTTGGTGGGAATTTGCATAACCATCGATTTGTCAATTAGATCTCTTGATTCAATTACGTTTGGTAAAAGCTTAAACTTATTCCAGAAATCAATTCCTAGAATGAGGCGTTGCGATAAAGTTGGTATGATAAAAAGATTTAACTGTTGGGTAGTATCCTTAAATGTAACATTTACATCCAACCATCCAATAACCTGTTGTTGCACCCCATCAGCGGTTTTCACAAAAGCTTTGCATCTATTAAAATTTTTAAATGTTGAAAAATTTTCTTTTGCCAAATCTGACCCAATGCAGCTTATACTAGCACCAGTATCTAGTAATCCATATTCGTTATACGTTAGAAATGAAACTTTAGCATAAAAACGATTATCGTTGCAGTTAGTTATTATGGCAGATATTAAAAGTTTTGAACAGATTTTACGTTTCTTAAAATATTGCTTCAATCTTATTGTGGACCGTTTAGGTTTTCTGAAGCTGACTTTTGCGATTTCTTGGTTTTGAAAAATTTCTTTACGTTTATTTAAATACTTATGCCATCTGGTGTGAAAAGGTAAGCGAGGATAAATTAATTTTGTACATTCATCAGGTACATCATCTGCAGCAGAATCAGACCGTTTTAATATTTTGTATTGACTTGTATTTTCGAGTTTATTGTTAGTCTCAGCAAGATTTAATGACGAACTTGTTATCTCAGGTGGATAATCGATAGAAATTTTATTGGTTGAAACATTTTTGCATTGATTTAGGCTGGTTTCATCGTAGGAGGTTGAGGTTTGAAGTTTTTTGAAAGATTACGCTGCTTACATTTAGGACATTGCGGCTTGTAAGTATTTTTAGCCCCACATCCGTAACAAAAGATAGTCCGTTCGTATAAGCAATCCTCCCATAAATGTCCTGGTTTGTCGCAGTTCCAGCAACATGGTAACGAGGTTGAGGTATTTACAGCATTAATAAATAAATCAGTTGGTTCAGAATCATTTTTCGCCAAATTTAAATCAATTTCACTTATATTCCTCCTGCTGATTGGAATATTAACAGTTCGATTTTGAAAATTACGTCTTACATACTCGTCTTCCAAAAAATTTTCTCTCATTTGCACCAATTTGCGCAAATGTGAAAGAGAGTGGACCGGGATATACAAAAGTTCTTGACGGATTTCTGGCCTGAGATTTCGGGTTAATATTTCAATTAATTCCATTTCAGAGAAAGCAGATGGTAGTCTATCCATAATCGCAGAAATTGATTCGTAAAAGACATCGAATTTTTCACCTGGTTTCTGTTTTCTATTCCTTACTTCCTCACGAATATCATACGAAGATTTAAAATCTCTATATTGCGCTCTTATTGCATCACAAAACTCATTCCAGTCAATATTTCCTCTTTCTTGCTTGTGATAGCGCCAAAACCAATCTCGCGCCTTACCGGTTAAGAGAATATGAAGGTTTTTGCATATAATTCCAAAATCTCCTTCAAAATTATCATTGGTCAATGACGTTAATCTATACAAGAATTCCTCTACGTTAAGACCAGTGCTAGCGCCATCAAATTTCAGGCCCCAATTTTGAATAATTGAAGTAATTTTTTCTGCATTTATACTTGAGAACTGAGAACTTGGCGATGTTATCCGTCTGGTATTATTATTGCGGCTTAAATAATTTGAAATGCTGGGCGTATTATTATGAGCGTTTGGAGTTCGAGCTTCATTATTTCTAAACGCAGTAGGGTTTCCATTTACCTGATTTCTTGATTGATAACTTGCGCTAGGGCGTGTATTACTATTTGAATTTGACACATTTATTGATTGTGGGTTTCTAAGTGCTCTTTGAATTCCAGATTCAATTAATTGATTTACTGAACTCTGATTCATTGCAGGCAAATTATTGGACAATAAAATATCTCTAGGTTGATTAGTCAAATTTAGATTCTGTACAGCTTGGTTCACCTTTTCCTCAATAATTTTAGCAATAATATCATAGTTAATTACATTTGGTAAAAAATTCTGGGACAAATCTTCAGAAGTAACTTGGTCATTGCTGGTTTGTGGTATAGGTTCAGGGTTTTGATTCGTTACAACCTGATCATCAACAGAATCATAAAATTGTCCCAAAGAATTAGAAGATTCTTGAAAAATATTTCTACTCGCACTTCTAGTCTGATAGTTTTTCGAAAATCCTCCACGCGATTTAGCTTTCTGCTTAGGAGCGTTCTGCTTAATAGGAAATGAAATTTTACGAAGATCTTGCAGTTCACACGTCAATAAACAAACAGGACATTCTTTGGCAGTGGCAAGAGAATTTTCGATACAGGCTCTGTGAAAAAGATGGTTGCATCGATTTATAATCATACACGGGATTTTTTCGTCCATTTTCTCCGTACAAACATGACAAAGTGATTCAGAACATATTGAAGGGACATTCTGCTGCGTAGGCGATTGGGTAGCAAAAGATACCGAAGATAAGGGGGGTGATCGCGGTAACGACATTTTAATGAAATTCCAATATAGAATAATAAAAAAAAATAGAGAACTAGATTCGAAATCTATTAACTACAAAAGGTAACAAACTATTTTCCCTCGAATTGGGTATAAAGGAATGAAAAATAAAAGTTTGGAAGTCAATATAAAAGAACTTAAATTCCTAACAAAATTATCCGAACAAAATGCAAAGATTATTGTATCCGACAAATTCTACGAATAAAATTAAAACTATAACAACAAGAGAAGCTATGAAAGAGTCTAATAACTACCTATTATCGCAAAAAAAAAAAAATCAAATCATAATTTTAAGTTTTCTGTATGAAATATTTGCAAAGGTTAAAAGAAAAAAAATTCACTGTGATCAATATAGACAACAAGACCGGGCTATGGAATATTTTTAAGTGAAATGGTATATATCGCATGACAGTCACAAGTAAAGATAAATCGCAAGCGGATGCTATCCCGCAGTCAGCAAGACACCATTTTCCATTCTTCCAACTATAAATCGAAACTTGAAATTAGCAATTAAAATATAACATTCACCTTAAAAAATACTTAATCAGCGAAAACTAGAGGTCAATGAAACATGAAACAAAAGTAAGAATAATCCATGCAGAGGTCATCGGTTAGGTTATTTGAACTCTTAAACCTCAAATACCTAAAATTCCATTATGACGTGCACAGATCTTCGCAAGCAAAGTTCATAATTTAATTGCCGCCAGAAATGCTAACTGTTACTGAAATCTAATAAAATATTTAGTAGTCTATTGTTCGGAACCGAAAATACTCAAGATGTTAATCAATTTTTACAAGGTGTTATTCGCAAAAGATGCTCTCGATTAAAGTATTTTCGGCCCCACGTTGGGCGCCATTATGTAATATGTAACGTAAAGGTTAAAAAAAAATAAATGTGTGCACTGTGCCGACACTGTATAGTAAAAGAGCAAGAAGCGTTCAGTAGACAAATGGACAACGAACGACACTGAAATTGTGGTATGATTGATCTCTCTACCATTGTGTACACCAAACTAGAGTGTCATCAGCTGAAGGTCAAGATTAGATAGAGTCGATGGGAGCCTATGATGTGCTAGCAAACAGCCGGGTGGGGGGTTCGTGACTCACCTATTCCTGCCTCTGTTTCATTACATAATTTATTATAAAGACTCCCGAAAGTCAAGTAATATATTCTCTACGTAAGTGTTAAGTGGACCAAAATAGCTTAGTTTCAAAACATTAAAAATATCCCCTACTAAGCTATAACATGTATATTGAAAAGCAAAGATACTGATCACCTGGATCATTTAAAAATAGTTTTCCGGATGTATTGGAAAACCGTGTCTCTATACCCGCCCTAACCATGATTCTACTGACACTAATATTCCCGAAGAATCCCACATTCTATCACCCTATCGCATTATTCCATACAGAAAACTAAAGAAATTCCTTTACCACTTCATTTTAATAATCTAATTCATTTATTTCAATAAGACATGTTCTTAAAATTAAAAGACATTCTAATATTATTAACATCCGTCACAAAGAATATGAGATTTCGATAATTTAAGCATTTAAATGAATAACTGTTAAAGTAAATTTACAAAAAAAAAACTGCTATTTTTTTCACGCTATTTTCTACTTTATCAACTAAAATGAATTCAAACGTGTTGATCTAATTTAGGTACAGTATATAAATTCAAAATTAACGGTTTTCCCCGTGAAATGTACTAAAAATTATTATTTTAAAGTTTACTTAGATGTTAATTGTAGTGTTGTAAGAAAAAAAAAAAAAGAAGAAAAGGATACAAAAAAAAACAACTTAAACATATGTTTCTTCTTCTTCTTCTTTAATATTGAATAAATTTCATAAACATAATTAAAAATATTTTACTTAAAGAGAAGAAAAAACAATGCAAAAGCCAAAAAAGTGATTTTCTTAACAAAATAATAAATAACCGTGATTGTGACCGTGGCAATATTTCGCATAATTTTTATAATTGCGATTATCAAAAGTTTACGATATTTGAATAAAATGTTAATAATAATTTTCCGATCTATTTTGTTTCATTCAATAATCAAGTTGAAAATTAGGTTGTTTTGACTTATTCGCTCAATTTACAGGTACAACCAATGAATATAATCCAAAATATGCTCAATTTGGTCATATGGTAACGTTAATTTACTTTTCTGTAAGAAAAAATACTCTTGGATTCTATTCATTGACGCGATAGCTTAGGCTCAATATATAAGAATATCTCACTACTACACGTAAATAAATGTGAATTTTACTCACCAATTATACTGCTGGACGATGAGGCCTCCTCGTACAGGGTTATTGGGTTTAAGGGTTGCTAGTTCAAGATAATTTAATTATAATATTCTTACATATGCCTTGCGATAATTGTGTTCAACTGTATTAAAGATTTTGGTGCCACTTATGCCAATATTTAAATCGAAGCTTTATAAAATCACTTAATGCTTGATATAAATCCTTTCTCTTTACTATTATTGAGAAGTATTACCCTATTAACAAATTAAAATTAAATTTAAATTTAGTTCAAATTTTCTAAATACATAAAATCTCTAATATTAAATACAAATACGTTCCTCCAGGTAATTATGAGTTGCTCTTCCTTCCAATGGATTTGTAGGCGCAAAAGGTGACAGGAAATTTGCCTAAGATGAAACTTCAGTAGAGTAACAACTGTTCGTATAGCCGAGAAGTCCTAGTCAGGTGAGGTGGAATTGCCTTTTGTGGTCTATGAAGCTCAGGTAGTCTTGTCTATGGAGCAAAAGTATAGGCCTCTAACGGAATTGTCCTCGATCCGGAAATTTGGGTGGCAAGCGCATGGAAAATTGGGTGCTATTTGTGCAAAATCCGAGTCACCGCTCGAGCGCATGCACTCAACTTGGCAAAAACTGCTTGTAAAATCTTTTATGCTTCTATGTGAATCAGCATGCTCACAATAAACTTATATAACTTATAAAACTTTTTAAAACAAATAAAAATTCACCGACTTAACTTTCGGTACGTGTGGCCTCTACGAAGGTGTTTAAGTAAAAGAGGAAGTAGAATTCGGCAGCATATGCCACTTTAACTTTCTTAAAATCTTTCGTGGCCTAGAAACTTCTTAAAAATGACATTTCTTCTATTGACGCCATTTAACGTTACACAAAGTAGTAGATTAGCCTAATCATATGGCATCACTGACCGACCGAATATTTTATTCCTAATTAATAAAAATCAAGTTTACTTTCTATTCTAACACCATATTCGAAATAAAATTTAAATCAATACATCCTCCTATTCTTTTCCATATGTCCAGTAATCGCCACACTGTGGTATAAGCAAAAGGTTTTCATCAACATTCTTCAAATCAGAATGTACACTGGAGTTGCAACATGTTTATTATTATTAAAATCGAACAGTATGATCATAAACATTCTGTGTTTACCAACATACAATACTCAGCAACATCTTAATATATGCTGCATATCAGCCAACATGTTCGTATACATTATATGCCTATATAGAAGTTGAGTTCCACACAGCAACCCACATGGTAATAAACATGTATACTTATTTCCAATGAGAGCAAACATATGTTCTAAATTTACAACATTCTTGAACTGACAATATAGGTATGGGGAAAAAGTAATTTCTATTGAAACTAATAAGAAAATATAATAAATATTTATGAATCAGTAAAATGTTCATCACAACATAGTATGGTATGCTCAATGGTATCAAACGCCTTAGAAAGATCAAGTAAAACTTAAAATAATATCATATTATTATCCACTTTTGATGGAAATTCCTCGGAAACATCAATAAGCGTTGAAATACAACTGTGATTGGGTCTGAAACCACATTGCCTCTCAGAAAGCACATTGTTGTCATACAAATATTCAGTCATCTGCATATAAATTAATTTATCTAGAACTTTAGAAATCTTTGCACACTTCCACATTGCAGGAAGAATAGAGTTACTAATTATTGTTTTTAATAAATATGTTATGTTTGAAATAACATACGGCAAAATTAATTTTAAAAATTTGGTTTGAATTTCATCATTGCCAGTAGAATTAGATTTAATACTAAGTATACTTTTTACAACATCTGTCAACAACATTTTACAACATCTTTCAACATCTGTACAACATCTGTAACGTTTTTAAATTCGAAATTTGGTTGAGTGGCGCAATCAGAGATACCAAATGAATCAGCTGATTTGTAGTACTCCAGGTCAGCAGTAGCTGTTGCTATATTAAAAAACTGTACACCAAGTTGATTGATGTCAATAGTAATACTGGATGCAATATTATTGTTAACCATACCATTAACCCATAAAACTAATATTTTTCCATTTGGTTTTAGTAGAAATAGCTGTCTGAAATTTTCCTGCCTAAAAGCTTGATTTTACGGCTCTGATTTTTAAATTTACCTTTTTCCTACATGCCTTAAAAAAGTTGTAGAAGTCCATGGTCTTGAATCTTTTCACCTGTAATAAGCATTATATCTGTTGTTGCTTAGGGTTCTAATTTCATTGTTAAACCAGGGTGTCTCATGTGTTATTCTTTTCGTTTTGGTTTTAACTTATTTTTCATGATATATGTTATAGTGTAAAAAAGTAACCTGATCATCTGCAGATGGCATCAAAAAGTTTGATTCCATTGTATTGCTGTTAATTCCATTTCCAGTGCAGTATAATCGATGTTTTTAAAATCTCCAAACGTAATCACTTGTTTATAAGTAATTGATTGGAAATTATATGATATAAAGAGAAGATCGTGTCTCGAAAATGTAGAAGCAGAAAGTTTGTCAAAAAAAGCATCCGATTGGTGTTATCAACAAAGCACAAATCAATTAAAGTGCTAGAGCTGGAAGTCTAATGCGTCGGAATTGAGTTGCTTATTAAATGCATACCAATGGCTCTCATATCATCAACCAATCCAGTTTCAAAAAGAACATTAGCTTTGAAGTCCCCAATTAAAATAACATCTGTATATCCAAGAGTAAAAGATGATTATATTTTCAATAATGGCTCCATATAAGCTCTATTATTTGGTCGGTATATTGCACCCAGTAAAAGTTTTTGACTGCTACTAAAAAACTCTAGAAATAAAAATTTTACTTTTTGTGAATTTGTGGCAAATTCCTTATTCTCAGTTGTTGTCGTTTCACTGTTAACATTTATTTCATCTACACATATTCTTTTACCTGAAATTGATGATTTGACGTATATTGCTACACCACCAGCATTTGGAAAAGTATATACCCTCTCAGATGATAGTTATTATCATTAATATCAATTCGAAACCAGGTTTCCGAAATGCAAATTGCATCAATTTCCGACCCCTCAAATATCAACCTTAATTCATTAACCTTTCTGTGTAGGCTCTGGGCATTTATATGGCAAATGTTGAAGCCGCAAACTCTTTTACAAAGTATTCTGACCAAAGTGAAAAGGTTTTCTCTAGAATGAACTACTCCATCATCATGTTGTAACATCATGATCAGAAAAAAAAAATTTATTTGCAATTTAATCATTAATATAAATAGTAATAGTAATTTAAAATTTAAATTATAATAAATTTTGCAAAATATATAGCATAATAAATAGTATTCCAGTAGAAACATATTAATTTTACAAAACAAAGATAACTTAAATATCATTAACATATAGTTACTTTCCATCTGGCGGACGAAACATCCTACGCAACGTTATTATATCCTCTATGAGTATAAGATCATTTTCCCTGCTCCTTTTTATGTAAGCAAGACCTCTATTAATAATAGCAAATGAGAAAGTAACTTTTTCTCAAACGTCGTCAGATGAGAAAGTTTAACTTTTTCTCAAACATCGGGCCTGTTGAAAAATGTGATGATTTTCAGGTGTCAGATTTTCGATAACATAAAAATGAACCGTACTATCAAAGCCAATATTGTTCAATCATAAGACTTCACTGTTAGACTTTAAGTAATTAGTTATAGACTTTAGCACATAATTCCTATCATATGGACTTTTAAGTTTAATTATAATATCAGAGTCATTTCGCTCTTTATTAGATTTATTGTTGTTTGAGTTTTGCAGATACTGCCATTTGGTATTTACACGAAATATAGTCTTAAGGTCAGGGGCATTAATATTTGATATTTGACATAATTTCGAATATATATCAAAAAGGTCTTCATTCTTTACAAAGGGAAAACCACTAATGCGTATATCATGAATTAACTTGTTGTCTTACATGCTTTTTTAAAAACAAAATTTCCTTTTTTAATTCTTCATTCTCGTCCGATAGTGCTACAATTTTACTCGACACTGTGTTTGTTCTTTATTTTACAGCAGTTTCTATGTTTAATACTCTCTTAGTTAGATTATTTGATTATTTACCTCATTCATCGCTATACTTAATTTTCTATCTATTTCACTTAAGAGACGATTGCTGTTGTCATTGTTGTTTGTTTATTTTTCTCTCTTTGTTTATATATTTGCTTTGGCTACGTAATCTAGCTTAATGTATTGAGTTTATCTTCAAAGAATATTTTTGTTTTTTTTTATATTTATTACTGTCTTTTGTATTTTGGATAAATGTCTTATTTACATTTTATAATAAAGAAAAACAAAAATTTTTTAAGTTTTTTCTTGGAATTGTTTACAATCACAGCGATGCTCAAAATAAATACGTCTGTTCACCACGAAGGCACAATTACATATACATATTTAATTTTTATGAAAATTTGTTATTAATAGACATTTTGGATTTTTAAATATTTTGTTTGAAAATTTTGTTGGTTGCGACCTCTTTTGGTACAATTTTGCTAAAATTTTGGTAGAAAATTATCTCCAGTGTGTCAGCACTGATTGCCAAACAAGAAAATTGTGTGTCCATGGAATAATAAATAGAGTACATGCTGATCTACAACAATTTAAACAATAACAAGAACAACAGTCAATTTGTTTTTGTATTTTTTTAACCAGTTCGAATATGTTAAACAGGTCTCCATAAATGTATATTTTGCTCGGTTTTCAGCTGTCAAAGCTCGTTTACTTTTTCTTCTTTTGTTTACATTTTTACATCCGCTATCTTTAAAATTCAAATCTGGGTTGTCAGATTTAAAAGTACAAAAATCAGAATCAGTACATTTATAAAAAAATAGTACGTATCTAGTTAAAAAATATATTAAATATATAACGACAAACAAAACTTATTCTAAATATTTAGAACTGTTTAAACAAATTTTTTTTAATTAATAATTGCAGTAGTTGCAAAAGATACCGTTATTTTTGTAGCGATTTTACTAAAAAAATATTATAAACAATATACATGCATATACTTCTATAAACAAGTTAAACATGTTTCAAGCTTTCTTGTCCTTTATGTATGATTTTTCGTTTATTTTTCTCTTTTCTGTAATTCAAAAACATTTCATTTAATCTAAAAAATTAATCAGTAAAAACGTCTGAATGCGTTATAAAAACTGCATATATTCTCAAAATTCTTAAATGCACTTCTACTTCAAAACTTTTTAAGTTTTTTAAACTTCCAGTTTTTTCGAACAGATTCGGTAAAACTTCTGATAAATACAGCCGCTGTGGTATGGCAGACAAGACACCCGCCCACCAACCAGAAGGTCCTCGGTTCAATACCAGGCCAGACCATCTGAAAAAAGTTTTTTCAACAGCGGTATTACCTCATAAAATTAGCTAATAACTGGTTGAGTATTGAATACTTCTCTAATGCATTTGCCGTTCGAAGCCGGCGTTAAACTGTAGGTCCCTTGGTTTGATTTGATTTAAGGACGAGCAACCGTCCGGTCAAAATTGAATCGTTGACTGCAAATACTCGGAGGCCAATGGTCCATTGTGATAATCCTGTGCGGGAAACCCATATTGAAGAGAAGAATAAAAGTACAAAAAAAAAGTTAAGGAAAAACTAAGGAAAGTTAAAGAAAGGTACCCGAAAGGTAGGTTAGAGTTTGAATCGTAAATTCACCTAAGAGTCGATGCCTCCTGCCCAAGAGCCTGGGACAATGACTGAAATAACAGATGTTCAATCGTCATTCGCCAATCTACGGATCATCGCACGGATACCACAATGGCGCTTAATAACGCTCATACTCAACCTCAGCTCTACCTTACTCATAGAGAGAAAAGCAGACGTTCTACGACTGGAAATAATCGGCCATATAGATCTGAAGACCCTACCAACCGGTTTGTTGACGCAGAGCCATGACGAGCCAATTCATAAGCCTTCTCATTGTCAGCAATACCACAATAACCCGGTACCCAGCAAAGTTGACCGTCCATCCGCAGCCTAGCCAGGGCTAATCTGCAGTCCCAAACAACCTTGGATCTGACGAAGCACGAGCTGAGTCCCTTGACAGGCGGCTGGCTGTCCTCGAAAACAGTCACCTGACGCTCAATGCACCCAATCTCATTCTCGATCATCTCCACTGCCTTTCTTACAGCAAAAACTGCCGCCTGGAATACACTGAACTCAGCATTCAACTTATAAGAACACATAATGTCAAGTTGCTCGCAGTAGACTCCAGCACCGGTGCATTCCATCGTCTTAGACCCGTCCATATAAAAAGCCATGCCGCGTAGAGAAGACCCTGCCAATCGTCCTTGCTCAGTATCTCCGCCTTCACAGGACAAAGGACGGACGTCAAGCATCACATTCAGAGCCACCTGTGGAGCACTCCTACACGCCCCCGTGATCAGAAGCGAAGCGGAACACTGCATGCGGCCCAGCATAAGCCCAATTTACCGCTCACCGCTTGCCACCAAACAAGACCGCCCTAAGTAAGAAAGAATGAAGCGTACCACCGCAATGTATAGCCAGTGAACCGCGTGCCCACTCATCAGCGTAGGCAACCACCTTGGTGCCCATCCGATCAAATTCTCCGAGTATGTCTCCGATCACTAGAAGCCACAAGAGTGGCGACAAAACCCCCTTGTATTGTGCCTCTAGAGACCGACCTCCTCCTCCACACGAATTAATGATCCTGCCCTTGAGCATCTCATCAATCGAATTTTTCAGAAGTGAGGAAATTTGTCTACAGAGGGAATTGTGAATAGAAGAATTCAGATTGTTGAACGCCATCTCTATATCTAGAACGTCGCCAAAGTGATATCTGAACCATTCAAATTTTTCTCGATAAAACCTACCACCTCATGCAGAGCGGTTTCAACAGATCTGCTTCTAATGTAAGCATGCTGTGCACCACTCATCGCGGTGATATCTACACTTGACTTTATTTCAAGGTCAACTAACCTCTCCAAATTTAGGAATATAAGTCACCGTTACCTCTTTTCATAGACTCGGTATAAACGAATAACACAAACAAGCCATATAGATATCCTCCAGAATCGGAAGTAGTCGCGGCGAGGCATTTTGTAGCATCTCCGGTATTACTCCACCTGGACCAGGTGACTTATATGGCTTGAAGGTTTCAATCATCCAAGCGATCTTCCGGTTGTCAATCATATTACTGGCATGGTCCAATTCTTCTGCCTAGTGAATGTGGGCTGAGGAATTAGAAGTATGTCCTCTACCCACATTCTCTCAGCCAGTAAAATGGGTTCTTGGCAATAAATCAAGAGTCTCAAGATTGGAGCTTGACCACGTGCCGTCGTCCTTTTAATACTCCCAATGGACTTGTGTTCCCTCGAAAGTATTCTCCGGAACCTGGCAGCGACGTTAACCCCCTCTATCGATACGCAGAAGTCAACCCATGATATCCTTTTAGCCTTGCTAATCTCGCTCTTATATATTTTGAAGTTTGCTCTATAGGCGTTCCAATCAGACTCGAGCTACTAGCCATATTATGTGACTTTCTAGTGAACCCTCTAAGAACACTCGAATTATCCCATTCCACCAAACCCTCTGATACGTCTTACCCGGGAAGGTAAGTGGGCAGACATCTGGCAAAATCTCAATTTTGTTAGCCCCTTGACCCTCCGCAGTCAGTCCTTCTAGGATTCCTATAATGTGCCTGACTTATCCCACCAAAAGGCTAGAATTGTATGAATGATCCAACCGAAAGGCTGGAATTGTATCTTCCTATGATCCGAAAAGGAACATTCTTCCGATACTCTCCAGCCTCTAATAGTAGAGTCATCCAAATTGATCAGGGTCATATCAATGACCTCCATCCTATTACTTGTACAAAAGGTAACTGTGCTACCCCTATTGCATATCCTAAGATCATATTTCAAAATAAAATCAAAAATTGACTCACCTCTTGCATTCGTGTCACTGCTACCCCGATGAAAATGATTAGCATTGGCGTCACATCCAATGATAATATTGCCTTTGCTCCTCATCCCCTCAAGTAGGTTGCGAACGAGACAGCTTGGTGGGTCCGTCTCTTCACAGGACATATAGACGGAGGACAGAATTGTGGCCCGTTCAGTACCATTTTCCAATAGCACCGCCGTCATGTTCCCATAGATGAAATTAGGAAGAAAAGTTAGATTAAGGTTCTTCCTACCAATAATGCATCATCATTCAAGTGTTAGCAATCGTAAATATCGAACGTGTTTTTCATATTAAATATTGGAAGTGCGTAGGTATTCGAACAATTGAAAAATATAAAATTAGCTATAAAAAATTAATAGGTATATCTACCTATTAATATTTTTTAATAGGCCTTTGAAAAGAAAAAAATAACAGAAAACAAACAAGAGCAAAATACAATACACAAAAATTAAGTAGGGAACTAATATGAGTTTCTCTACGGCTAAGCCACTGAATCGTACGCGTTCATGTTCGCCGTTAATAATGGAAAACATGAGGTACAATGTACAAAACGAAAGTTGATGTTATTGATCAAGACAAAAATAAATATATTAATAAAAAAATACAACAGTCGTTACACAAAAAATAGTAGCAGCAGAAAATAAATTAACTCAAATGGGCGTAGACAGATATGTTACAGTTTTAAAACTTGGACGGGGTCCTAATTCATCGAAAGTCGCATCTAATCTAATAAAAAACAATTCGCCAAGGCCCCCTTCAGCTTACTTGAGGGAATAAAATTCAAATATATTAATTAAGACCATAACTGCGGTTATTGGGGAAAGACGTGGCTTCGATAAAACGCGGAAAGAGTTGCACAGTTCGAATCAATGTAACAGGCCTAAGAACGACGCGAGTTTAAAACAATGCAGCAATTGTAGCGGCAATAATATTGCCAATTATAGAGGCTATCCCGTTTACAATATTGTGAAGCGTTCGATTGTTCAGAGGCCTCTAATTCCCCCTCCGCTGCCACATAACACCCAACTATCAAATTATCCTCCTAAAGTCACTCCAAGCACCAATAAAATCTCATACGCTGACGTTTTAAAATCTAATTCAGCACAATATTTTCAACCATCACACAACTAAACTTTACAAACACATTGAGCAGTATGATGCAGCAAATGCTAAAAACGCAGTCAATTCTGTTACAAGCTGTATTTAACAAGCCATGAATAGCCTGAAAATATGCTTCTGGAACGCAAACGGCATCCGCCAATATAAAAACGAAATAGAACATTTTCTAACAAACAATACAATTGACGTCATGTTGATGTCCCAAACATATTTAACATCGAGAAGCTCTTTTAAAGTAAATGGTTATATAACTTATGACTCAAGGGATCCTCGAGATAGATCATGTGGTGGTTCAGCTAAATTGATCAGTGGACGGCTTAAACACCATCTAATGGGTGATCTTCGCGAGAATTATCTTCAAGCTACAAGTATTTGCGCCGAAGATTTCAAGCAAATTGTTATTTCATCAATATATTGTCCACCTAGATACTCAATCACTGCAAATCAATATACCAACTTTTTTCAGTCACTAGGCCACCGATTTCCTCTGGACAGCCTACATATTGGTCAATAAACAAAAAATCCCAGATTTAATCGATTTTGCAGTTACAAGGAACATCCCTAGAGAAGTGGTTTAAGAGGAAGCCCTTGTTGGATCTATCTTCTGATCATACGCCTACAATCGTAACACTATGGAATCATCCCTGTCCCCTGCTGGCTACTTAATGAAAGAAGCAACTAGAGTAGATTGGCTAAAATACAAGGACTACTGACGATTTGAATCAGGCTATATGTAATTTTGAAAAAACCCCAACGGCAGTCACCCAATATGCCCCTGGGGTCTTGAAACAAATTAGGTTCAACTGAATTTATTCCGCAGACGTCGAAAACCTCGTGCTGGAGAAAAGAAGAGTTCACAGAGAGTGGCAGGTGCAGGGATCACTTCTACACAAAAAAGACTTAATGAATGCACGATACGTCACTAAGATTGTCATATTTTAAAAGTTACTTAGAAAATTTGGATGCAACTCCTCAAACTAATTATTTTCTATGGTGTGCATCCAGAAATCTAAAAGGGCCAATAGTAAGTAAACCACTTTTACGGGATAGTCATGGTAATTTGGCAAGGAGTGATGCCGAAAAAGAGAGTTTATTTGTAAACCATTTAAAAAATGTTTTCACCACGAATATTTCTGCCGAAACAATTAACTTACCGACTGTTATTGCTAAAACTCCAAAGCCCATAAAAATTGAGATTCGCGATGTGGAGAGTGCTATTAAAGTCCTTAATTCAAAAAAAGCGCCCGGAATTGATAAAATTAGCAACAAAATGCTATTGGAATTACTACACGTGGCAGTAAAAGTTGTTTTGTTTATAATGAATGCCATTTTTCGCCTCAAGTACTACCCCACAAAATGGAAAGTTTCACCTATAACCATGATTTCGAAGCAAGGTAAGGATCGTACCAAGGTTGAATCATATAGGCCAATAAGTCTTCTACCAAATATATCTAAATTGTTTGAGAAAGTCTGAATATCCAAAGGTGTTATTTATTAAATGAGAGCGGTTGTATTCCAAATCACCAATTTGAATTTAAAAGGAAACATAGCACTATTCAACAAACTCATAGGCTGGTTAATGTCATTAGGAAAAATTTTAAAGAAAAAAGTATTGCTCTGCGCTATTCATAGATGTTGTTCAAGCCTTTGATAAGGTATGGCACGAAGGTCTAATTCTCAAATTGAAACAAATATTCCCTGAAAATATATGAGCTGTTAAAGAGTTATTTAATTAACAGGAAGTTTTTACTTAGAGAGGGAAATTTTTAAAATTTCCCCACAAACAATAAAATCCGGTGTTCCCCAAGGAAGCATCCCAGGACCTCTTTTATATTTAGTATATACTTCTGACTTGCCAATAAAAGAAAACATACATACTTCTACATTTGCCGATAATACTGCATTTTTAAGTGTGCATGAAGACCCACAAGTGGCCTCGCAGTACTTACATGACCAGGTATTCCTACTACAAAATTGGTTGAAAACATTTAGAATAAAGGTTAACGAACAAAAGTGTACGCATTAGTAATCAAACAATACCACAGAACACTAATGTGAAATACTTGGGTGTACACCTTGATCGTAGATTGACGTGGAAATAGCACACTGAGGCGAAATTAGTGCAAATGAAGATAAAAACAGTTCAAATCAACCGGCTTATTGGCAGAAATTCTACGCTTAGCTTAGATTGTAAACTGCTAATATACAAATCTATTTTAAAACCCATTTGGTGGTACGGAATACAATTATGGGGTACTGCATCAGATTCAAATGTAGAAAAAGTTCAAAGACGTCAAAACAAACTTCTGCAAATGATCACTGCCGCCCCATGGTTTATTAAAAATTCGAATATTCATAAAGACTTAGATGTCCCTCTGGTTAAGATGGATATTATAAAACATTCTGGCAAATACTAAGAGAACCTTGGCGACCACTCAAATCCTTTTGTCCGTGGTATTTTAAACCATACTGGCCATACTCGTTTGAAGAGAAAGGACACTATTGCACTCTGCCGAAAATAAGAAACACGTACATTGCTTGCTGTAGCATTGTTTATTTTTATACTAATTTCATTTATTGTAACATTGGTTAAATAAATAGTGTTTTAGTTTTAGATGTAAGATTTGATAACGTATTGTGAGTTCATTAAATAGAATGAAAATTCAATACATAGATAAAAAAGCAGAAAAAAAACAAATAATGCATGTCCCTACCTTATCCTCGTTAGAGGTAGCAAAAATGTCATATTCTACATCATTCAACCCGCTGACCCTGTTGTCGGAGATGTAAGGTTCTTGGACAAGAACAATGTCTACTTTTCTATTTGTGAGGGAAATTAGGAGTTCGGCAGCGGCGGCTTTGCTGTGGTGCAGATTTATCTCCACTATTCTCAGCACTTGTTGTCTGATATTCCTACTGAGTTGTGGATGATGGGAAACGAAATCGAATCGATCACAGGCCAAAGTTCAGTTTTCTCTTACAATTTTTTAGGTAGGCTTCACCCTCGTTATCGATGAGCACCTTAATATCGAGTCCTTCAATTCTCCGTACAGGCAGCTGAAAAGATAATCCTTCAACTACCTATACGCAGTTAAGATTTTGCCATTTAAGCAATATCAGAATGTCTGCCGGCTCCGCAGTTGGAGAAGGCACCGCCTACCTGAATGGGATATCAGCAATAGATACTGCCGCAGGCTTGGCTTCTTCCCAAAGGTTGACCAGGCCATTAACCTCATCCACAAGAAAATCCTTGGATTCATTGTTGAGGCATTTAATGATCTTGACAACCCTTCAGAGGAACGCGCTGCCGAATAGTCTATTGCCGCTATTGCCCGATCCAGAGATATTGGTACCTCTGAGATGACCTTCGACAAGCAACCACGGATTATCACTGATTCTCCCTTCGGGGTCAGATTTGTTAATAATTACTACCCAATTGTCATCCCCGGTAGTCATCGGTTTTGACCTTGTATAAGGCTTGCCCCTAGCTTCATTGAGCAGCTTTGAGTTTGTCTTACCAGATTTAATATTTGTGGCTTTCCCTTTAGACTTCTGCCGGATTAGCCGTCTGAGAGACCATTGACCTCTTAGCAACTTGCTATGAGTCTTCGGTCGACCGCACCCTTTTCACTGCGGTCTGCAGTGATCCATATGCGGCTTCCGCTAACTACGCAACCTGCCGTAAAGTCATTGGACATTACGATTCTGCTCCCTTACGAGGCTGAGTCGCTGTACTCTTTGTTCGTCTAGCAGAACCTAACGACTTCGTCCCAGCCCCATTGTGCGACAACTGTGCGTAACCGCCGCGGCTGGAGAAGTTCCAGCAGGCACAATGGACACAGCAACCACAGTATTAACTAAAGATTGCGATTTTGCCATACTATCTTAAGGTTCGGGTCCAGGTCCAGTACTAATCTTTCCTGGCTCACTTGGGGACTCGGAGACGGCCTTTTTCCCACTAGAAGGATTCGGCAGATTCCTCGCACCATAGCCAGTCAGGCTGAGAACTTTCCCACCAACCTACAAATACTTCAACGTCGACGTCGCCTTCGACCCAAAATGGTTCTTTGTCTTCTCCACTGTCTCCATAGTCAGCGGATTGGTATTGTCCGCAATGGTCTGCCTCCTGATGAGGTGTTGACCTGCTCCTTCATTGGGAGGCGAATTTCCCCAATCGCAAGTTCACGTTTAGGGACGTGAGATAGATTCTTTCGAACTTTCACATGTACTTCAGGTTGCTCTTGGTCAGGGCAATCTAACTCTCAGTGTGCAGACTGTGATACCTACCGACGAAATTCTTTAAATAAGAGATCGACCTGCTATAGAAGCGTCTGTCCTTGTACTCCCTGGCATCACAGTCTGCCATGGCGGGAAAGAAGGGGATTTGTCCTTCCTATGAAGTGACTTCCCCCTTCCTGTCCTCAGCCTCGAGGCTGAACAATCCACTTAAACCAGATGGCGATGGGATCATGTTTATCTCCAACTCGTCATCCGTCAGAGCAAGGTTATCCATCAGGACGACCTAAACACTTTCCCGACTCAATCTGATGGAGCTAACCTCTCCCATGAGGCTCAGTATCTCTCGTTTGTGTGCCAGTAGGTTGCATTGACGGTTGCTAGGGTTAAACCTTTCGTCGCACGACCTACTGTACACACCTTTCTTGTTCTTTGTCTGTTATCGTAACTGCGGTAACACAGCACCACAGCTGCTGCGCTTGTAACACAGACCGCTGAAGGGGCCCAGACATCCACACCTAAAACAGATGGATTACAATTACATGATAACGACGACACATGGCTTGCTAACGCACCAACACTTGCCGCCGGTACTGGGTTATTTAGGCCCTGCACCGTAACTTCACTCTTATTTAAACCTTCCATTTCAGTATTTTTTACATTTCGAGGATACTAACCCCTAGCCACTTTGGCCCGTGGGGAGGAAAACCTAAATCCCCTCACCTGCGATCAAAAGGATTTGGTCTTCATCCTAACTACGAATAAGAAACATATATAATAGCAGCAATCCAACCGAAAACCGAGCGATACCAGGTGAGATGATTTGGATCTAGAGTTATATATATATAACATATATAATAGCAGCAATCCAACCGAAAACCGAGCGATACCAGGTGAGATGATTTGGATCTGGAGTTATATAATATATATATAACTCCAGATATATATATATATATAACTCCAGATCCAAATCATCTCACCTGGTATCGCTGATGATGATTTGGATCTGGAGTTATATATATATATATCTGGAGTTATATATATATTATATATATATATATATATATATATATATATATATATATATATATAACTCCAGATCCAAATCATCTCACCTGGTATCGCTCGGTTTTCGGTTGGATTGCTGCTATTATATATGTTATATGTATATAACTCTAGATCCAAATCATCTCACCTGGTATATATATATATATATATATATATATATATATATATATATATATATATATATATATATATATATATAAAATTTGTGCTGCAATTATTATTGCTATTATTTTAAAAAAGAAACAGAAAAAGAAAGGGAAAAAGCGGGTTTGGATGAAGGAATGGTTAAAAACAAAAATGAATTAGGACATACGAAAGAGTTGACAGTCAGTGCCGAAGATGACTTCCACAATTTTTTAAGAATGGCAAAATATTATTTCAATGAATTATTAAGCAAAGTAACTCCATTAATTACAAAGAAAAGAACAATGATGAGAGAACCGATTTCACTGTATGATCGTTTGGTAGTCACTTTGAGGTTTCCAGCTAATGGACATGAAGTTTGAACAGGATTGGTGTTTGGGATTGAGAAGTTAGATTAGGGTTAGAGATTGATGAGCTAAGTGGACTGTAATTCTGTAGAAAAACACCAATTCTTATGTAATATTATTGCAATATAATTTCTCAGTGTTTCTAGCCGCTATTGTATTTCTTTTTTGTATGATGTTTATTATGAATGAGTTTATTTCACAATATACAATACAAGCTTGCTGATACAATCATAAAAATATCAAAATATTTTTGATTTTACACTAACAACTGGTACAATCACACCACTAGCCCATACACGATCAATAGGCTGGCACAATTACGTGATTGTACCAGTATGCTGGTATTGTATATGGGCCCTATAAGGGAAATCATTAAATGAAATATTAAAACCTAATATGAATATACTCAGCTTTTGGAATTTATTAACCTGCATTTCAAAGCACTCTTTGGTATAAGATCATAATGATATTTTATATCAATATAAAACTCGGTATTATCTTTATTTGATACTAACTGTACTTACTGATAAAACAAAACGTCTGGTAACCCTACGCTTTATCAGCTGTCGTTGACACCAGGGCTGTCATATCTGGCGAATTCTCGCCAAATGTGGCAATTTTAAAAGTTATTTGGCGTCCTAATTTTCGGCTTGGCGACATGGCGACTTTTTGGCGATTTGTAAATTAATTGGCGATTTTGTTGGCTATTTTTGATACAAATATTAAATACGAAGAATTAAAATTATTATTTTGGTATTTTTATGTATGAAATTCGTGAACATGGTTATTTCTTATAGGTTATAGATGGCAGCCGAACTTCAATTGTGTTCTCGGTAGCAAACAATTTGTAGTTGCCTATATGGAACTGAAACTAATAGATTTTTTGGCTCCAGTAGAATTTAAGTGGAAAGAAAAGTATAATAATAAATATACGGTGTTGAAACAAAAAATAGGGACACTTTATTTTTTTCCAGGATGTAATAAAATTGTATTGAAGTTTTTTGATGGAAGATTAATTCTTATATATAGCGAAAATTGCTCAAACCATGAAGTGCTCCAAAACTAAAGTAATTAATCACATCCAGTAAAAAAAACTGCAAAGACTATGGGAAGAAAGCGTAGAACAACTGTCAACTTTTAATTCGTACTTCAAAAATTAATCTCTTCAAGTCATCAAAAAGCCTCAAAAATTAACTTATTCTCCTATTTCAAGTCGCGCAGTAAGAAGAAAAATTTATGGAAGCTAGACTTATGGTAGGTAGTGTTCTGTCGTTTGTGCCGTCAATACGTGTTTTTGATGTCCGTCCATAATGTTTCAGTGCCATTTCTTATATATATTTTTTTCCTTTAAATTAAATTACAAATATAAAAATAAAAATTAAAAAACTAAAATAGAACAACAAAAATTCAAGAACACAAGTGAAGACAAAAAAATAAACAACAAAAATCATAACATAAACACATATAATTACAACACTTGACAAATAATAAGGAATTTAAATGTAATAACAACATCATAATTTAAGAGAATTTTATTAAAAACATACCAGAAAAACAGAAAACATAACAATAATTGCAACAACTCTTGACAAAACAATTCGTAATAAAGAATTGAGGAACAACAAAAAATAACAAAACAACATAAAATTATCAACCAACAAAAATTCAACGAAACAATTTCTCAAAAGAGAATTGTGGAACATAGACAAAAATAACCAACAATCCTAACGGAACATACAATAACAATACTAAAATGAATAAATGGAACAGGAAAATACAACATCATCAATAAGAACGGAGACAACAGGATATTGTGAACAAAACAAATTATTGGAATGAAACAAACAACAGAGCACTAACATAGAAAAATAAACACACACTTGACAATAACTAATTCGAATACGGCAAGATAAAACATCGGCAAAATGAAAGACTGTTTGATCCATAGGGGAGAATTAAATTGTGTGCCCTACCATCGGCAATAGTGCTTTCCCTTCCCCTCAGTATTCCTTTCCAAACCTTTAGGTGCGGACCACTTGGAGGGGTTGCAGTTGGATTATTCAGTGGTGAAGGTATAACACTGGATGCTGGAAAATCAATCAGCAGTAACCCATTTCCTTGTCGTACGCATTCAGAGGGGGTTTGTTTGATTTTTGTTTACTTGTGGTTAATTTATATATTTATTTTTTCTCTTATTTGGTTGAATTTAAGTAATGGCAGCACGCTTTCGGATTGATTTCTGCAATGTGCGTGGGTTACGGGTGAACTTTTTCTCCGTGTATGCGCACCTTTGTCTCCATAGGTCGGATGTGTTTTCGCCTTATGTGAGACCCAGGTTTCTGAAAATGCTGATCCACAGGATTTTCATATCCCTGGGTATCACCTTCTGTCCCTTTTTAATTTTCATAGGGGTCTTGCTATGTACATTCGCCATGAAGTTGTGTACTAATGCCAGCAACCTCTTGGCATGTATGATGCGGAATTTAACTGTCTATGGGTTAAGTTCAGAATCAGGGCACATCTTTTGCACTTAGGGTTTTTGTATAGAAGCCCCAACGCGGGAAGAGAGGTTACCATATCTGGCTTCGACTCTCTTTCCGACTCAATATCGAATATCCTTTCGAATTATCCGAACAGTGAAATTGTTGTTGCTGGTGATTTCAATGTTCATAATTCGTCTTGGTTACGCCATTCAGGCCGTACAACTCCAGAAGGCCAATACGTTGAGTTATTTGCCGCGCACAATCACCTTGCGCAATTAGTGAATGAACCTACACATATATCGTGTGTAGATGGGCACCAGAACAATACCCTCGACTTTTTCCTCACTACACACCCTGAAAAGTATGTAGTTCTTGCATCTCTCAGAAATTCGGATCATTGCACACTTTCTGCCTCATTCTCGTCCACCGCTCTTCGCGGGGTTCCACCCATGGCTACGGAACGCTCTATTTTTAACTACGAGGATGCTCGTTGGGCTGAGCTGAACGATTTTTTTGGGCATTTTAATTGATAACTTTGTTTCCTTGACTCAAACGTCGATGCCATGGCAGAAATGGTGGTGAATATAATAAGGCTAGGGATGGATATTTTCATCCCATCCAAAAAGCTTTCGATTAAACCCAGAAACAAATCTTGGTTTAATCTGACGTGTAAATTGGCAGTCAGATCCAGAGAGGAAGCATTCAGGAATTGGCGCAATAACAAATGTGCCCACACTGATTTGCTTCGCAAACAGGCGAGATCTTCATGTGCCGCAGTACTTAGACGCGTAAAGGCTTTATACGAGTAGCGCCCTCGTGCTAAAATTCTTACTTTTCCGCGGGGAAGTAAAAACTTTTGGTCATTCGTTAAAAGGCTGAGGAACAACGCTAGTTCGGTTCCTGCTCTTATAAAGAATGACCACACATTCACGAACCCGGTTGAAAGGGCAAACCTTTGGCCGAAATGTTTGCAAGTAATTCTCACTTGCCAGAGAGCGTTCAACCACTGCCCGAACTTGAAAGAGTATCAGTAACTATGCCTAGTATATTCTGTCGAGCTCGTGCTGTAAAAAGGGTCCTTGCAAATCTCAACGTTAACAAGTCTTCTGGACCGGATGGCATACCAGCACTGGTCCTGAAGCAGTGCTCTTCGACGCTTGCGCGTCCATTAGCTCACCTTTTCAGTGCGTCATATCGCGCCGGTATTTTTCCATCTTGCTGGAAGGTTGCTAATGTAACGCCTACTCTTTTTCTAATATTTCTTAACGACTTTCTTATTCTCACTTCTAATCCTATCTACTTTTTTGCGGATGACAGCAACATTTGTCACTCATATTCTTTTGATCGTAGACCGAGCCTTTTAGAGGTTGGGGTAAGAAGGATGAATATGAACGTCACACTCACAAGTGACCTGGTGAAGGTCTCCGAGTGGGGTCGTGCGAACAGGGTCGATTTTAATGCACGTAAGACTCAATGTTGTCTTTTAACACACAGGCGTGGTGGTGTGCTGTCATCTGTGTCAATGGGTAATGCGGATATTGAGGAATCAGATGCTCTTGATGTTCTGGGCATGAGAATTCACTGTGACGTTCGTTGGAATGATCACATATTTCAAGCGTCGAAAGAAGCATTCAAGTGCCTTTGTTTTTTGAGACGGTGCAAGAAATACTTCACCCCATCTGATCTCCTTAATATTTACAAGACCTATATCCGTCCCAAAATGGAATACAACTTTCATGTATGGGCCGGTGCTTCAAAGTCTATTTTGGAGCTTCTCGACCGCGTACAGGAGAGGGCGAAGATGCTCATCAATGACGGTAGGGTAGCCAACTCTATCGATTCATTGGAGCACCATCGCAATGTGGCGTGTGTTGCATTGTTCTATCGGTACTATAACGGAATGTGTTCTAACGAAATTAAGGAATTAATTCCTAAAAATCATATATTTTTACGTAGTACTCGTATTTCTAGTAGAGCGCATCCCTTTGTAGTTGATTGTCCAGTAAATCGCAGAACGCATTATAGGGAGAATTCGTTCTTTGGTCGCACTCTTCGGTTGTGGAATAATCTTCCAGCGAAAGTATTTCCTGCCACTTACGACATGAGTAAATTTAAATCTAACGTCCATAAGCACTACTCCCTCTGTCCTCCTTCCAATAACCTATTTTCCTAGTACCAGCACAAGGCACTACATGTGTACGGGCCATCCCCTGAGTGCTGGTCTTATATAAAAAAAACATGGGCGATTATTTCTGAAAGATGTTTTTTTGTCATTTGCAAATACTTTCTTCCCTACTGCATGTTGTCGGCAATGTGTTTTCAAGTATATTAATACAGGGTTGTTTAATATATAGTATCAGGTGATGCTAAACTTTAACAGTTAAATTGCTTTCAAGAAATAAGTGCACAAATAACGCAACGTGTGATTCAGATTAAAACAAGTTTGTGCTTTTGCATATGCTTTCGTCATCTGACTTATTATTTTTTAAGGGTGTTTTTGAAAGTTGCAAACATCTTCATCACCACTGCATGTTGTCGACAATGCAATGTTTGTTTTATTAAGTGTAATAATACTGAGTCATTTCATATATAAGATCAGGTAATGTCGAACTTTATGTTATGAATGGATCGACATTACAGCTAATATCCTACCAAAATGTCGAACATCACATTTTAAAACACGTGTATCTGTCTTAGACACATGGGTCTCATCGTGTCGCTCTCAAACAAATGATGCACAAATTCTTCTTAAAACAGATATCATCATTTGGGAAAAAATTTAAATGATCCCAAACGTATACTGAGCGTTACGGATTGTCTCTTAAATGACGTTAGAAATAATAATCTTCCTTATTGTGAAAAATAATACTGTTTCGTAGACATTTTCGCTAGGTATTATCCATTGTGAGAAACACCAATAGAACAACAAAATACCGTAAAAATCGCCCTTATGTTAAATCTAATAAGTTGACTTAAAATAAGAATTCGAATGATCTTCCTTTTATGGAATGGTCGCTTAAATTGGGTATCTGTGATTTAGAACCTCCAACAAGTTACAATAATGAAGCATCTAAAGTCCCGAAGCATCATTATTGTTGTTATGATACAATTAATGTCACCATTTTACGCCAGAAAAATCAATGAACAAAATGTTTCTCAATTGTACTCAAGGTCAATTCTGTGTCCAAAAACTGATGAGTATACTAAATTTAACCCATTAGTCCCAATTTTTTACTTGGAGAGGAAAATATTTACTTTAGTTCTGATTGTGTTCAACAGGAGCAAACGGACAATGATCAGTTAAACCCAAAAGAATTTTTGAATATATTAAATGTAAATTAGAAACCTTAACGATAAGCAGGGATTAATAAATGGTACATGGTTAATCTAAGCACACTTGACTGAGTACATCACCACTACAAAAAATATTCATTCCGATAAAAATGTACTACTTCTGATCCAACTGTGTCATATTGGGCCGATTGCTTTCAACAGTTTGTTAGTTTTTTTCTTAAATTTTTGGCAGAATTTCCTCTTGTTGGAACTATAATAAATTTTTAGTTGACTTCCCCTCTTAACACCTTACATAATTAAAACTTTGAATCGAATTAACGACATATTTCAGTAGTGTTAACACTATTTTAAAAAGTTTGACTAAGTGTATTAACTCCATGTAAAACATCTCTGTTTATTTGCGCAGAGACTGTTTACCCCGCCTTTAAAGTAGGAGTACGTAACTCGCGTTATGAACGTTGTGAGTGGCAGACTGTCAATGCCATACTTATTTGCGTATTTGGCAGCACTGCTAAGTCGGCCAACCTTACGCTACATTGGAATTAACGGATATAAAAAATAGAAGATATCAGTCATTTCCGGAAGCTTCCAAACTGTAGGCAATTAGTTATATAAAGAGGCTGCTTTACCTACACGTCAGTTAGATATCGCTTGGCTGTCAATAAATAAAGTTGTGTTAAAGCGGAAATAAAAATATTGTATAAACGAATATTAAGTGATGTATTAAGACAAACAGTATAAAAGTTATAGTGTGATAAAAAAAAACTGTAAAACAATAAAATAAAGCGGTGTATTTTAATTTTAAAGCAATTTAAACGAACTCAAACGTGTTAAAAAGGTTAAAACGTAACAATATGTAAATGTTATTGAATACTTGAAACAAATTAAAGTAAGATTTGATAATAAAGGCCTCATTAGCCGAGCGTAGAAATCGTAAATCGTAAAAATGGAAAAGGAACAGCTGTTTAAATTACAGTGATGGTATTAAGTCCACCTGTGTCAATATATTTACTAAAGATTAGTTGCAGGATATACTTGCATTTTATTATGTATTTATAATATTATTATATTTTAATTTGTTTTTAGATTAAAAATAAATGAAATTGTACAAATATTTAATCAGAAATGGTATCTGTACATTTAAAATATTGAAAGAAAAAAATTATTTTATGATGTCCTCCAATAATTATAAGTAATTTGTGGGATATTGTAAGCATTGAGGAACTTTCGAGAGCCTTTTTGGCATTGATCTAACTAGTTTCAATATATCTTTTTCGCTAATTTTGTTCATTTCATCCATAATAACATAAATGTCAATTCTCTAACCCCCCAAACTAATGAAAGAGTTGGGTAGTGATGACGGTGTGGAACGATGGAGTGCCATTAATTCTTTATCGGAATATTTAGTCAATCTTTTGCATGCTGATAGAGCTATACAATACCTTTGTGTTGGAAGAAGGTAAACAAAAATTACTTTAAATTCATAAGCATCTGTAATATATTTTTTTCCTTTTAGAGTTCAAAATGTATTTCTGCGCGTACGCTTAAAATACCAAAAAGTCAGATATATGGAAGTGGCACGTTTATTAGATATATTTTGTAAGTAAATTTGTGTTTAATCCTCTTTTTTGTAATTGAGTATGGAAGTGCGTTTTTCATTATATGAAATAACTGTTATCGTTTAAAAAAGTCTGGTAGCTCTTAAATTTATATGTAGGAACGAATAGTTAGTGGAGTATAAAGAGAAAAAAAAGAGAGCAATTTTTACGATAGCAATTACAGAGCTGTTATAATTGCTTTTTTATTAGTAAACACAGTACAAGGTGATTATAAATGCTCGAATTGTGTACACTTTGAAAAAGTACCAAATAGCCTTAAATAATATTTTTTATCTCAGTATATAAAAATAATATTATCATATATATGCATATTCACGAATATAAAATACAACATATATGCCAAATTATTGCCAAAAAAGCTCATATGGAGTATAAGGTTATTTATCAAATAAATGCTATTTTATGAAAAGTCCACATACAAAAGTTTTTCTTTCTCTTTGGTTCACGATAGACCAACGTGACCAAAATTTTGCACACCAAATTAAAGTCATTGGAAATATCTTTCACCTGACATCCTTCTTTTTTTGTTTATCAAGATACTACTCAGTTAAATGTTGAAACTAAGTGGCCTGCACCTCAGAAACTAGTCGTTGCTGATCCAAAGTTATTTTTAATTTTATCTAAAAATTACATACATATATAATTGCTTATCATTAGCGTGAAAATGTTTACCTGTCACCTAAAATGTTTATTAAAGCTAATTTTTCAGTTCACATTACAATATACGTAAGAAGTTATTGTGTATTAAAAAACAGTAATTTATTTTAAAATCGGATTCACATTTTCTAAAATATATTTTATATTTGTTCAAGTTATTATAAATTACTTTGTTCAATTGTTTTAAATTGCTCTTTTTAATTGTGTGCAAAAAGTGCCAAAAAAAGGGTAAATATTCGCCCATATAATTTAACATACATACAGACCATCTCTGCTTGACAAATGTCACGTAACGTTGCCGTCAAATTCTATTTTCAACAGATTGGGACGTTACAGTTACTTTACATTACGGTCAAGTCAGCACTTTCATAGCTTTTCATATAAAAAAGCGATCAGCTGACACAACTACATTTACGGCTTCTTCCACAGTACGGTTCTGGTCTCACGAAACCAGTAGACGATCCCCGCCAGAATTTGCTATTATGCCTGAATATCCCAGCACCCACACCGCTATCCATTTTGGATCCATTTGTATACAATTGTACACATGGTTTCACTGCCAGTGATCATGAATAGCAACTTTGAACTTGCGACCGAAGTTCAAGCCACCAGTGCACACGTCACTTCTGCCCAACAGCAGCTCAAAGTCGGTAGTACGCCCCGGGATGCTCATGTGACCCTTATGGTTCACTGAGTTTAGACCACCACATGTCAACAAATTGAGGGCCCTCAGAGCAGCAGACTTTACAATGAAGATATGCAGAGGGCTCAGACCAATAAAGTCCTCCAAGGCCACAGTGGGACAAGTTCCCATTGCACCCGTTAAGGCTAAACAGGCCTGCCTCTGAAGCCTCATGCATTTATTTATGCAAAGCCTCTGCTCAGCCTTGCGCCACCGATTGTATGGTGATGCATACGAAACTTTGGACCAACTTTCATGGTATACAACCAATAGACGAACCTAGGGTTAAGACCCCAAGTCTTGCCAATAAAACCACGACAAGCCCACATTGTCCGTGTAGTCTTCCTGGAACGGCATCTAAACGGCCAGGTATTTCACCTCTTTTGACAGTCTAATTTCGGTTTCCTTCAGTGAAATAGGCCCTATGCTCAATTTCAATCTCCTAGTGAGAAGAACAATTGTCGTTTTATTAGGATTAACCGACAACCCCCTGCATCACACCACGCAGATATCAGGTTAAAGGATCTTTGCACTAAGTCCGACAACACAGCATCGTATTTGCCAACGACAATGACAGCTAGGTCATTCGCATATCCAATAGCGTCATAGTCACTCCCAAGAAGTCTGGCCAGAAGGTCGTCCGCGATTAAGGACCAAAGCAATGAAGAATTTCTTCTTGCGGGAAACCACTGTCGGCCTAAATCGAGACCGACTCCATACCCAGCGTGGAGTTGGCTTCACGTCCAATTAGCATACTCCGAAACCAGGAGATAGTACACTGTTCAATCCCCCGTTTCATCAAAGCCCTCTCGATTGAGAAATAGTCAGTGTTATAAAAGGCTCCCTCAACGTCGTCACAGGCATGCAACGCGATTTCCCCTACAGACAAGGCTGCCTCGATCCTAGAGATCAGGCTGCTCGCTTGGCAGTTTGCCAAGCTTGGATATAAAAACCACCCTGACTTTCCGCCAGTCCTGTGGTATGAATCCCCAAATGTAGCTCTTCCTGAAGGTCAGAATAAGCAGGTTCAGGATAATATCCAGACCTGGAGCTTTGAAGGGTTTACCTAGCGCGTATGTAAAATCCAAAAAAATTTCAGAAATTCACCAAAATAATGAAATTAGGATAGATTCTGTTCTAGGACAATAATCCTGAATACACATTATGCAGTGTAGTCATTTTTTGAAAACAATAAAAACGAAACGTGGTAATGTTTGTCTAAATGATCAAATTTTTATTCTATTGATAAAATATCACCATATCTAGACATTAAAATATCTGTAAATAGTAGAACTAAAGCCATAAGCTTGTCAACGAGGATACAGGTTAAATAAGGAAGGATATCTTTAGAAATATTAGGCAAGTTTGTCAATAGTATACCAAAACGACTTTGCGGTGTCATTAAAAATAAAAGGGGTACACGAAACAAATAATAAGTAGTTATAATTTGATGTAGGAATTGATTGAATATAATGTGTTTGACTTTTATACTTTTAATCGTCGAGTGCAAAATATTCCTCAATTTATAAATGATTCACAAAAATCAATTCTTTTCTATGTTGTATATATCAAAATTAATTTTTATTAATTTTTTATTAATTTTTATTATATTTAAAATGAATTTTGGATATATCTCAAGTGGTTCTTAATTCTCAGCAAAATGATCATTAGTTATTGTATATGTATAATGTATCACTAAAATTAGTATACAGCTTCTCAATCTATATATTTCATTTAAATAAAATAAATAAAACAAATGCAAGAATGTTGATAATTTTTTTTATTAATATTGTTAACTGTCTTTAACTCTACAAAACTGAAAAAAAAATTTTGTTTGAATTAATTTATAGGCTTTTATTTAAATGAAATACATAAGTAGATTATCGTTTGAGTGTATATACATATTTAATTTTTATGAAATTTTGTTATTAGACATAGTATAGACATAATATATATAATAGACATAAATGAATAAATTTTGGATTTTTAAATATTTTGTTCGAAAATTTTGTTGGTTGCTACCTCTTTTAGTATAATTTTGCTAAAATTTTGGTAGAAAGTTATATCCAGTGTGGCAGCACTGATGGCCAAACAAGGAAATTGTATACCCATGGTATAATAAATAGAGTACATGCAAATCTACAACAATTTTAACAATAAAAAGAACAACAGTCAATTTGTTTTTGTATTTTTTAACCAGTTCGAATATGTTAAGCAGGGCACACTTAAGTAGGTACTCGCGAGTCTATATATATGTGTATTTTGCTCACTGTTTGTTTACGGTTTTTAGCTGTCAAAGTTCGCTTACTTTTTCTTCTTTTGTTTACATTTTTACATCCGTCATTTTTAAAATTCAAATTTGGGTTGCCAAATTTAAAAGTACAAAAATCAGAATCACTACATTTATAAAACAATAGTACGACTATTTAAACACATTTTTTAAAATTAATAATTGCAATTGTTGCAAAAGATACCATTATTTTTGTAGCGATTTTACCAAAATAATATTATAACCAAATACATACATATACTTATATAAGCAAGCCAAATATTGTTACATTTTAACCTTTTTAACACGTTTGATTTCGTTTAAATTGCGTTAAATAAATATTTATTTTACTACACAATAACTTTTATGCTGCTTGTCTTAATACAAAACTTAATATTCGTTTATACAACACTTTTATTTCTGATTTAACACGTTTTTATCTTACGACAGCTTAACGATAACTAACTCACGTGTAGGTAAAACAGCCCTTCATATACCTAATTGCCTACATTTTGGAAGGTTCAGGAAATATCGACCATCTTCTATTTCCATATGCGCTAATTCAAGTGTAACGTGGCAGTGCTGTCAAATCGACATATACCAAAATCCCACAATTCATTGTTGTATTTTTATTTTCGAAACAATATTTTGTGCTTCTCGCACTGCTTTATTTTCATATGGAAAATAATGTTGCTTTTTCATTTACACCAGCTGAGTTGTAAATTGTTGTAAACAAAGAAAAACAGCTGTTTTTCGCTCTTTGAGATGTCACTGTATACACTGTGCTCATTAGTTTGCCTATGGGTAAGTAATTCTGTTTTCTCCCTCTAATGAAACTGTTAATCATATGATTTTCGGCTTTGACATCCGTCATTGCTTTCGTGTCTGTATATAGTCTGAGCTTGCGAGTCTACATACAGTGGTCAAAAAAACTATTCGACATTTCATATTACATCCGAAAATCTTCATAAAATGGTTATATAATAACAAAATATGCTTGCAATCTCATTATATTTTGTTACGTTGTAACTGTTATATGATTTACAGTTAAAAAATTTATAAACATTGCGCATTTTAAAATTATTTTGGCTAGTTAACAAAAAATGTCAAAAAGTATTCGGAAATCATGGTTTTTTCTTTTTTATAAAAAAATCCCACAATGCAGTGTAGTATTTTTATTTTCGTAACAATATACTATACTCTTAAAGTATAAATGAACTTTCATATACAAATGTTAATTTTATCATTATAAAAATGAATTTTTATGAAAAAAATAAATAAATAAATAATAATTAAAAAAAAAATATTTATAGTACAATTGAGATCCAAAAATTACAATTTTATGAGCTTCTGAGTACAATATTAATATTCTCATTTTGCAAGCTTTGTGTGCACATTGTTTTCCAGCCGCTTTCAGTGTGGCCAATTTCTGTGTAATTATCCAAAAATGAGACAAAATTTTTTTCTTGAACTATAAATATTTTGTTCCATCAATATTTCATTACAGTAAATTTTTAATTAAGAGATTTTATTTAATATAGTGTTTGCTGATACTTTTTACGATAACGACAAATCCAACACACGCTACTTGTTTTTTTATTTAAAGAATGTTAAGTTGCAACTGCAAAGTAAATATATAATCTAAAAAATTCTATAACTGCGGGGGGTATACCATTTGAAAATCCTTTTAGATTCGGACCAAGTACCCCAAAAGTAATGGTCGGAGAGTACATAAGATAAGAAATGTAAATAATATTAATGGATAACTGCTCCTGTCATTTATCATTATTAGTAGCCCCTTAATTTACATCAAAAATTCCTAGTTATCTGAAAGATTTATTGCAAAATATTAGTGCTTAAGAATTTTAACCGTAGTTACTTACGACAGTGTTTATTACGCCAACTATGCGCCGTTTTTATCGATAACCTTTCATCATATTTGAAAAAAGCATTATTCCTTCAGCTTAGAACTTCTAAGTTTTCTAAGCGAAAAATGTATGTATGTATGTATGCGTTGTGCAGGTATCTACGGAATTTATATTTGCACCATAATAGAGTTCTGCAGAGATCGAAACAAATGATATTGTGGAGTGGCAAGGTCCGGGCTGTACGGTAGATTTACCTTACCATTTGCAAACACTTTAGTAGAAAGAATTTTTTGAAAATTAATTAAATTAACACAATCTGATAAAAATCGGTGCAAATAGAATGTGTTTTGTGCAATTTATAAAATATGGGATAATTTTGATAAATTTTTCTGCTTAAAATTGTATAGGGATTCTGGCAACACTGCTCGCTTTAGACTTTTGAGGTAGTGATCAGGGCTGTGAGATCTGGCGATTTCTCGCCAAACGTGGCGATTTTAAAAGCTATTTGGCGTCCTAATTTTCGGTTTGCGACATGGCGACATTTTGGCGACTTGTAAATTAATTGGCGATTTTTTTTAGCTATTTTTGATACGAAATATTAAATACGAAAAATTAAAATTATTATTTTGGTATTTTTATGTATGAAATTTGTGAACGTGGTGCATTTTAATGTGTCGATAATAGATGGCAGAACTTCAATTATGTTCTCGGCAACGAAGAATTTGTAGTTGCCTATATGGAACTGAAACTAATAGATTTTCAGGTTCTAGTTTACCTGTGTAATACAATTTTCGTCAACTGGTAACGAAATATTTAAGTTCATAAATAGTACGGTAAAAGCTCGAAACTTGACAAATGTGGAAAGAAATTAATGTGTTTGCTTGAAAAATTCACACATATGCATACCTCAGGGCAATGAAGTATATCATATCATTATATAAAAGGTCTACTTCTCCTCTCTCTAAATCCACTGAAAAGCTTAAAATCGGATAGTATTCCGTTAAATTATAAGTCTATAAGCGTATGAAGGTACGAAAAACCGTTTTTTAAATTAAATATTTTTGAGGTTTTTAGAAAATTTCAAAAACTAAATCTTGTTGTAGCGTTTATTAGAAAAATAGTATAACTTTTCAAGTATTTTGTCTTCGTTCTTTTATGTCGCACAGTGTTATTTAATTCTAATACAAGGCAATGTGAAATGTGTCGAAGAAAAAGTGTATAACGTTTTAGATGTATGACAATAATGAGACTAAAAATCTATATTCAAAATGTATTTTATATTAACCATAAAAATTATTTTTTATAGTTTTCTAGTTCTCAGTAAACTATAGTAAATATTGCACACTTTTTATTTTTGCTAATATTTTTGCTTAAGAAAATTAACAATATATATATTATGATGATTTTTTTCCACTTTTGGTGAAATCAAAGAATTCTGAACAAATTATTTTTTATTTATTTTATTTTTTTTAATTATTTTAAAAAAATATATAAATTTTATTGTCGATGTAAAAAAAGATGATTTGGCGACTTTGGCGATTTTTGAAATTGAACGTGGCGAAAAAGCTTAAAAAGATCTGACAACACTGGTAATGATTCATAAGTTTTCTCATTCATTCAATTACAATTTTAGAGTTATTTTATTTTTAAGTTCACAGCGTATGTATAATTATTTCTGTAAATATCTTTTTTTTACAATATTTTAAAACATTTTTAGGGGAATTTTATTTGTAGAACAAGAAATATGTCAGCCGATGCGGCAGAAGCTGTGCAACACTTAGAATTGTCTCCGTTGCGTTCTTTGAATGACTTCGTTTTGGGTTCTGCCCGTTTTCAATTGCCTAATCTCAAGGATTATGATAAATGGGGTAATAGAGTGGTGAAGAATCTTTTGTATTATCAGACAAATTACTTTCTGATATTCCTGGCAACTTACTCCCTGATGATTTTATGTAATCCTCTTAAAATTATTTGCGGTTTGATTGTACAAGCTATGGCCATATCGATTATTCTTCATTTCTTTAGTGGCAAAAAATGCTTTGGTGAAGTAAAAGTACTGAATGCATCAAACCCGAAGCAAAAATGGTGCTTAGTGATCGGTTTAATTTTGGTTGGTTATTTCTTGCTATATTGGGTTGATGCCATATTATTGTCCAGTTTTACCTTGTTATTGCCTTTTTCCCGTAAGTATCGACAAAAAAGCTATACATTTTTTATATAATTAAAATAAGTAGTAATCTATAGTTAACCCTTTTAAGATATTTTATTTCTTATCACAACCCCAATTGTGTATTTATTTATAATATAAAGTACAAACCATATACAGTAGCGAGCATTAAAAATGCAATCATCTTTAATAATATTGCATTAAATTTCATTAACTATGTATATCTAATTGAATTTTCTTATGTTGTTTTTTCTACTGCTTTTTATTTGTATTAAGCAAGAGTACACGTTTTAATATCTTTTAATTATCTTTTATGATTTAAATAATATTCGAGTGAAAGATTTGTGCAACAAAAAAAAAAATCACAACATGCCTTTCTAAATCAATTATTAAATGACAGCTAATTAATAAATGGTAATTATGAGAGCTTTGGGAGAGGGAATGCCTATGAGTGAGGTAGCAGTCACATAATTGGTGTAAACAAATCAAGTGTTATCCTAATTTCCATACGATTTTACTTCTCTGACAGAGTAAATGGTTACGGCAATAAAAATTAAAGCTACCTAACATCATAGGAATAAATCTTGATAAAGAATTCTGATACATAGTAATTGTCATAGCATTGCAATTTTTTTTGTGCTCTGTACTGTAAGTTTTAATAAATGTATTTTATTTATTATGCTTTTTTTACAGTGACATTTGTTCATGCTTCATTACGTTCAAGGAATTTGAAAAATAAAGTTACAAATGCTATGGTTACTTTAAATCCCTCAACCCCAATGGGTGTGTTTTTGGATGGTTTTAATATAGCAGCCGATAGTATACTCAGCTAAATAAAGGGATTTTTAAAGTAAACAAATTAATCTAAGACATGTTTGTAATACACTTATTTTTTTTTTTTTTTTTCTATTTGGGATTCTGTATAAATTTATGGAATTTAACTTTTGTTTTATATACAGTGAGCGTTAAGTGAAAGACACTCATTCTCAAAAATTTTGTTCATATTTCAGTCTTTTAAAATACGATGAATAAAACATATATTTTTTTTGAGACTATAATTATGCCTACAAAATCTATAAAAAATTACAACAAAAATTCTTACAACAACTAAAGTTATACAACAAAAAGAAAAAAATTTATTTTTTACGCGTCAAATGAAAGTATACAAAGCAAAAACTTATACGATAAGAAGAATAGAGTGGGAATGTCTGGGAAGTGATACTATTTTTCTGATAGATGCTATCGAGTAGAATAAGAAGCTTTATGAAATTTTGAAAGTACCTCCAAAATCATGAATTACCGGTAAAACATCGGTTTTTCGTATATTTTAGCACTTATAAGTTAATAATAATAATTTATCAAGCGAATACATTTTTTACTCAATTTATTCCAAACAAATTATACAGGAGTCGTCCTATTTTTGGATTTATTAAAGTAGTGTGTTTAGTTATGAATAAAATGATACTTTAGTTTTTAAAGTCGGATGGAAATTGATGGAGTTATAGCACCTGTTGGCAAAGCACCTCATGTAAGACCTTACAAATTGATATTTTAAATAATAAAAAATCGAAGAAAGTGTAAAACTCTTGTAATCGAAGGATTTTTTTTATCAACTGTTACAATTTTTGTTTTTGTTGCATAACTTTACCTGTTGTAAATTTGTTTCTTCTGTTTTTTACTAATAAACGCATGATTTTTTCATGAAGTGCTTTATCAAATAGGTGCTTTTACTCCGTTAATTTCCAACGGATAATAAAATACAGTATTAAAAAATATATGTTTATATTCATCGTATTTTAAAAGACTGAAATATGAACTAAATTTTTGAGAATCAGGCTGTTTACTTTGACGCTCACAGAGTGTAACTAATGCTTATTTATAATATTTAAAAACCATACACATATTTTGTAATAATACTTCATTGTTTCAGTTAGTATAAACGTAATAAAAAATAAAAATTAATTGATAAGAATAAAAAATTTAAAGGTTTATAAAAATTTGAAGGTTTTTGCCATTTATGTTCGTTTTTTGTTGAATCAGCATAATACTTCCTTCGGAAAATTAATTACAATATTGTTATTAAGACATTTCTTATTTCGGACGTGTTTTAGTTAAAAACAAATACAGCTCGGCCGAACGTGCAGTTTTATAATAAAAAGAAAAAATACTGACCATTATTCTTTACGGGCATAGTGTAAATGTGCCCCATTTATTGTTGAGAGGATTATCCACCTTTCGTTAAGATGTATCCTACTGATGTAGTGCTGCTTTTTATGATATTTACTCTTTTATGTTAAAACAAACTCTGTAAACCCCGTTTATAATAATCAATAATTTATATTTGAAAACCCGAATTTAACGTCGTATTTTTATTTTCTATTTTCAATATTTTCTGAGGAAACTATTTCAAGGAAAGACACTTTGGTCCTTTCGAACCCGATAAAAAACCGCCCGGATTTTCAAAGAAAATATTTTTATTTTCAGGTTGCTCACCTGCCACAATCATCATCCTTTTTGGACCCATATTTTACATCTTTTCCAAATGTGTTATAATTAAATAAAAAAGGTATTTATTAATTTTTTTTTTTTTTAATTTCGTGATCAAAAAGTGAATAACAAATTTTGAAAGTGTTAGTGACAATATAAAAGTGAAAAAGAAACAATTTTAAAAGAAAATCATCCCCGTTTAAAATCAAATGAAAAAATGCAACAGTGTGTGCAAAACAAAGCTGATTTGCCGTCGGCAAAACACAATTTTTTTCTCCCTATTTACTGGAATTTGTTAGTGTTTGTGCTTGAACAATATAATTATTTTACTCGATTTTATCACTTTTAAATTAAAAAGGAAAGGATATAAAATCATTTAAGCCCTTGAATTTATTTTTTTAATTTTACTGCATTTAATTTTTCATTTTTTTCGTTGTTTGCAAGTGATATATTTTTATTATTGTCCCCAAAAATCTTTGTGTTGTTTTGTTTTCTTTTTTGATTTGCGCTCGTTTTAAATCGCTGTTAACTCCTCTGTTAACAGAAGATCTCTATATTCAGCTGTGTTACAGGTTGGAGATACATATGTATATACTGTAATTCGTTATATACACATATATGTATGTGGCAAACTTTATCAATTACTACTTTTACTACTTTTTTATATTCTTTAATTCCTAACATTTTTGTCAACCACGTTAAAATTGCATAACATTTTCTTTTTACTTTTGATATTATCGTATGTGTACACAGACTCAACGGCACGCGCCTTTAGCAATTTAATTTAAAACCTGTATAGACTAATATTAGTTTTATTTAAATTAGTTTTAAATAAACAAATTTTAAAAGTAAAATAGATTTCTTGTGTTTTTATATATTGGTAACAATACAATTACCAAAACTGGTGACCCCGACGCCAGTGATACACATACTTATTCATTAAGTGGCGTCATTTTTCGGTAAAAAAAGAACCGCAAGTAACGGTTAGCATTGGCTCTTCATAAATTTTTTTAAAAGATGTCCGACAATGAGAACAAAGAGAAGTCAATTTGCGAAGAACGTAAAGATGTTCCACAAAGCAACGTAGAACCGCCATCAGACCTACCTATTACGTCTTCCAATATTGTTGTAATTTATGCACGCCTTTCCTTGCCGCAAATAGCTAGTTCCAATATTGAATCCTGGTTCATAACCATGGATTTTTGGTTTACGGCTTTAGGAATTTTTAGCGACAAGCGGAAAACGGCAGCAGTCTCAGCGGCCTTAGACCCAAGCATCGTCTCACAATTATTAGAGATTATTGCGGAGATGCAGCAAATCAAGCGCTATGGGTACATTCGGAAGAAAATTATCCTTAATTTTGCTGACAGCAAGCAGCGCAGACTTAATCGTCTATTATCTGAGCTGCCCCTAGGTGACAGAAAACCATTAGAGCTGTATTACGAGATGAAGCGCTTGGCGGGAACAACCCTCGGAGAAGCCGCGCGTAAAGGTTTGTGGATCAAACGGCTGCCAGACATGGTCCAACCCGTTGTTGCAGCTTCAAGCGGTACCGCGGCTGAATTCACGAGAATTGCAGACTGTTTTCGATGCTACGTCCAGCCAAATAAACGCCGTTGTAAAGCAGGATCCCAAGGAGATCGACGAACTGCGTGAGGCCGTGCATAATCTCACTAAGCAGTTTGAAACTCTAAGTGCACGCTCTCGCAGTCGTCCTCGACCGCAGATTTTGCCTCGCACCCAACCCCGTTATGTACCATAGAGCGCCACTACCGGAAAAGCTCCTTCTAGTCTGCCTACATATAAATGTTGGTATCACAAGAAGCATGGCCGCAACGCAGTGAAATGTAGAAGCCCGTGTCGTCACAAGCACAACTCTGTGAGCACCGTAACATTCAGCACTACAGAAAAATCAGCCTGAAGCCAAGTACTCGTGGTGGAGGTTGACGGAGCCTCAATTACGAATGTTAGTTTATTCCGTCTCCAGGTAAAAGATCAAATTTCTAATCAGAATTTTCTTATTGACACGGGTCATCCCTTTATCTGAAAAACCAGCTAATATAAGGCCTACAGTAACCAAATTGTATGCTGCAAACGGTTTGCCCATAAAAGTGCTCGGGCAAAAGCGAATCATGTTAAACTTTGGACTGAAACGCACGTTTGAGTGGTCTTTTTTAAGTGGCAGACGTTACCAGCCCAATAATTAGTGCCGATTTTTTAAAATTTTACGGCCTATTAATAGATTTACGCCATAACCGCTTAATTGACTCTACGGCTAAACAACTAACTTCAACAGCGCTTCATAGCTTGTCTATCGCAACAGTTAAAATATTTGATTCGCTAGACGATATTCTAAATGAATTTTCGGATATCACTAAAAGCAAACCATATGATACCGGTACAAAATCTACAATTTTCCACCGTATTGACAACGGGGCAACCAGTGCATGCTAGACCCAGACGCTTATCTCCAGAAAAATTAGCTGCAGTACGAGCTGAATTTGAACTGCTAATAAGGGCAGGTATATGCCAATCGTCATGTAGTAATTGGGCCAGCCCATTGCACATGGTACAGAAGGCCGATGGGTATGGAGGCCGTGTGGTGACTATCGTGCATTAAACGTACAAGCTGTACGAGACCGATATCAACTCTCTTATTTGACGGACTTCACCAGCAATTTAAGCGGTAAGAGAATTTTTTCGAAAATAGACCTCCGCAAAGCGTTTCACCAGGTACCAGTACACCTCGACGACGTCGCTAAAACTGCCATTACAACACCTTTCGGGCTTTGCAATGCGGCGCAAGCATTCCAGAGGCTCATAAACGAGGTGTTACGGGGACTGGATTATACCTTCGCCTAAATAGATGACATTTGCGTCGCTCCATCATCAATGGAACAACACCACAAGGATCACGTTGAGGTTTTTAAATGACTGCGCGAGAACAACCTAACGATTAACCTAGCCAAGTGCGAGTTCGACAAAACAAACATAGAATTCCTAGGTCATCTCGTCAATAGTGACCCGCTACCAGAAAGAGTTTCGACGATTCGCGACTTCCCCAAGCCTACGTTAGCCAAACAGCGTAAACGATTTTTCGCGACACTCAATTTTTACAGACGTTTTTTGCCGGGGGCGGCCAAATACCAAATGAAACTTCAAGATTTAATCAAAGGTAATTTCAAGAACGATTGCACCGTATTGTCATGGTCAACAGATGCAAAAACGAGTTATCCAACGCAGCATTATGCGTACACCCATCTAAACACGTAGACCTCGTGTTATATGTAGACGCCACCGATATAGCAGTTGGTGCTGCACTCAGTCAAGTAGTAGATGGTAAGCTTCAACCTCTTGGTTTTTAATCCAAGGGATTGACGAGCGCTCAACAAAAGTACAGCACTTACGACAGCGAACTTACTGCTACATACCAAGGCATTAGCCATTTTCGGTACATGCTAGAAGGAAGAAGGTGCTATATTGTAACTGATCACCGCCCATTAGACTAATGATAAAAAAAAAATTTGAAAAACCGCCAAGGTGAGTATGTACGGTTAGTCACTAAAATAAGTAAAAACAATTCAATCTATATACACTTGGCATCATAAGTCTACGCTCCTTACTCAATTAATAGCTTTAGTGCCCAAAATTTAAAAAAAAATATAACATATATAAAAATTTTATATATATATGTATATATATACCCACCGTCTACAGATAGTTTTTGGATGTATATATATATATATATATATATATATATATATATATATATATATATATATATATGTATATATATATATACATATATATATTCATCTAAAAATAAAGAAGCCCCCCTGACTTTCCCGAATACCTCTGGCGATGATGACAAACATTGGACGAATGATCAGGAAAACGCGCCACCTATTGGGAAAAAGTTACAATGCTAAAGTAAAGATCACCACCAATAAGCCAAGACTTTCACCACTACGCAAAATCATAGAGAAGAGGCTTACAGTGGATTAATTGTCTAATAAGCTTGAAAGATCAAATTGATTAAAGCAACTGAAACAAAGCAATGGATGATTTGTGGAAAGCCAATATGCTCTCTAAAGGAGTGATGAGGGAAAAAACACTGAAATACTCAAGCACAGGCTTGAGTTCCATCAAAAATCAGAGAAGGCATCGCCATGTACATCGGTCAGTTTACAATTGATATACGTTACATACCCGGTCATCAGAATGCAGCAGCAGATTTTTTCTCGCATCAAGTCATTAAGACAGTCTATCGACTATGCTAAAATTGCGGCTGCTCAAAGAGATGATGAAGAGCTCAAGAAATTGAAAGCAGGTATATACCATAATTCACTTAAATTAATATCTTTCGCTCTTCCAGACTCTAAGGTCAAATTGGTTTGTGACACTTCAACTAGCACGATTTGACCCTATATTCCGCAGCCATTTCGGAAACAGGTTTTTTCCACCGTGCACAGATTACCTCATCCTGGCGTTCGAGCGACGACAATATTAATTACAAAACGTTTTGTTTGGCCTGCAATTCGCAAAGATACAGCCAATTTTGTTCGCAACTGTATATCTTGCCAACGTTCAAAAGTACACCGGCATACAAAGTCAGCATCCTGCAAATATGAGCCACCGAAGGAGCGCTTTTCGCATATTAATATAGATATAGTAGGACCATTTCCATTATGTGAAGGTCATTGCTTGACAATAATGGATATTTTCACGAGATGGCCCGAGGCAATACATAACAGCTGACACAGTCGCAAAAGCAATTTTACATAACTGGATAGCTAGGTTTGGTGTACCTATAAAAATTACTTCCGACCGTGGAAGACAATTTGAGTGTTCTGTATTCGCCGAGCTTACAACTTTAATTGGCGCTTCGCACCTTTCAACTACTCCTTACCATTCAGAATCGAATGGTTTAATCGAGAGGTGGCACCGAATGCTGAAATCCGCAATCCTTTGCAACGATGTATCCAAGTGGGTGCACAGTCTACCATCTATACTACTTGGCCTTCGCGTCGTATTTAAACCAGACACCAACGCCTCCCCCGCCGAGCTCGTATATGGGGCAAATCTTAGGATTCAAGGCGAATTTTTTACCGATACCAAACCAACAGTAGCTACTAGCGAGATCGTTCAACATTTTCGAGCTGCAGTGCGAAAGCTTCGTCCTACGGATACATTCCATCACAGTAAGCCGAGAACATTCGTAAGCCATTCCCTTACGGCATCGTCCCACGTTTTTGTTCCAAATGACTCGATACGACCCTCTTTATCGCATCCTTATGACGGACCTTATAAGGTAATTCACAAGTATCCAAAATATTTTACTATTGATACCGGTAGCAGCCGCGTCAATATTAACATTGATAGACTAAAGCCTGCTTTCACCGAATACTGTGATACGAGCACTGAATCCCAAAGTAGTCCACGACAAGTGTTTGTTCCAACCAGTTGTGATACTACAACGGACCAGCAGTTGCAGAACCCTGATCAAGTTCAAGCACCTTTAGATGCCATTGACAAGCCAGCGGAAGAACAAATTTCCAAACCTTGCTGCCCTCCCGGGAAACCAACGAAGTCTGCTCGCTCTGGCAGACGTATTAATCTTCCGATTAGATTCCGGTAGCCTTCTAGGAGGGGAGTATTGTGGCAACCTTTATCAATTACTACTTTTACTACTTTTTTATATTCTCTAATTCCTAACATTTTTGTCAACCACGTTAAAATTGCATTACATTTTCTTTTTACTTTTGATATTATCGTATGTGTACACAGACTCAACGGCATCCGCCTTTAGCAATTCAATTTAAAACCTGCATAGACTAATATTAGTTTGATTTTAATTAGTTTTAAATAAACAAATTTTAAAAGTGAAATAGATTTCTTGCGTTTTTATATATTGGTAACGGTACAATTACCAAATGTATATTGCCAAAATTTTAAAATTATAATTTTTTAATTAATTTAAATTTATTCATTTTTTTTTAAATTAAATTTCCCCTCCTATTTAAATAAAATTTCTTTGAGAAAAAAAATGTTTTTTGTATATATTTCACCCGGATCGAGTACCCGTTTTTTATATTGCAGTACTAATTTTTTTTTTGCTTTTTTATACCTTTTTTTGCTATGATTTTTAACCCCCCATATATATTTTTTATTTTTAACCCAATTTAATTTCTTTTTATTTTGGAATATAAATATATCGCGATGTTTTGTTTCTTTTTTAATATCGAATATTTCGCGATTGAATTTGATTTGAAAGTCACTATTATTTGATACTTTCTATTTTCTAAGTTTATTTTTATTTTTTATTGTCAAGATTGCCCTATAAAATTTACGATTGAAGATGGTAATTGCTACTTTTATCCGTAACGCCGACCGGTTGGCGGAATTCGAGGCATATATTGCCAATATAGCAGTCTCGGACCATCAGATTGGTTCATTAAATAGTCACGAGAAAGAACTCAATCGTTTATGGGAAGCTGTTCGGTCAACCTACGACTCAACCTCTTACGGCACATACACTCGCGGAATTTCAATGATAACGAATCATTTAGAACGTTTGAATTTACTGCCGTAATGAATTTACCCCACTGTGATACCCCGATATTTTACGGTGATTATAAGAACCGACCGTCGTTTCGCGACATGTTCTCGGCTTTGTATGGTAACAACCGCCGTATAATCCCAGTACAAAAATTGTATTATTTGTTGCAGAAAACTGCTAAAGATGCTCAGACATCATCCAAACGGTACTGTTGACCAATGATGGCAATTGCATGGAAAATATTGGTATACATGTATGAGAACAAAGGTGCTCTTATAAACGAACAGCTTCGGGCTCTTGAGTATCAAACCCATTACCCATGAATCCAAACGGTACTGTTGACCAATGATGGCAATTGCATGGAAAAGATTGGTAGACACGTATGAGAACAAAGGTGCTCTTATAAACGAACAGCTTCGGGCTCTTGAGTATCAAACCCATTACCCATGAATTTGGTCCGAACATTAAGAACCTGCAACGCACCATAAACGATTGCGTAACTAATTTGTCTTTGCTTAAGGTCACCCCTGAAGTATTTTACCATGTCATATTGGTATATATTTGCTTTACAATACTACCCGAGAATACGCAAAGTCTCTGGGAGTAATCAAAGAGGCATTCTCAGGAATCTTCCAAGTGGGAGGATATGGATGCATTCCTGACAGCTCGGTTCAAGACCCTAGAATCGATATCTGACATTAGACAGTCTCCTCTCCAACCCGTCCAAACCCAGGACAAAACCCCTAGTACTGCCAATTTCCGAAAGAATTTCAACTTTGGTCCCTCGAGGAAGTCGTCAGATGACTCGAACAAGATTCAGAGTTTCGCGACAAAAACTGGCATATCTCCATCAATTTACCGTTCTTTTCTCTGCCAGGGAACTCAACCATTAAGACTCTGTCCTTCTTTTCTGAGTCAGAATGTTGATGAAAGAATATCAACAGTAAGGAGACTTAAATGTTGCTCGAACATTCTGTCAACTTCCGATGCTTTTAAGGAGTGTAAGAGTATTCATGTCTGCTCTTTATGCAAACTGAAGCATCACTCTTTGCTTCATAGAGATGTTGGGTCGAACAGTTCTACCCGTAATACACCCTAGCTTCCTATAGCTTCTGGTATGACTTGACCTGCATCTCCCTCTCGTGAATCAAATTCAACTCCAGCTAACAATCAGGTACAACCCCTTTTGAATTTTAACCCATCAACATCTGCGGCGGCTCAAAATTTTCATACGTATTCCGCACATCTGGACCACCCCCTACTTCCGCAGTGCTTTTAGGCACGACAATTTGTGTTGTGCACATTGATAAAATAAGATGTACGGCTCGAGCGCTGGTTAACCCTGGATCTCAAGGTACCTTCCTTCCCAAATTTTTCGGTGCCTGCCACTAAAGTTACTGGCATAATGGATCGTTTAGTTGGTAAATCATCTACTATGTGCGTTCTTACAGTCGGATCTCCGATCGACCCCGAATTGAAACTCGAAATTTGCGCATACATAGTTGACAAAATTACCGGTCAGTTGCCCTCGTGCTTAATATCAGAGTTGATAACCCCTAGTTTTCCCGATATTACTATGACCGACGTCATGTGTATCCCTGTAGATATACTTTTTGAAGGAAATGTATATCCGAAAATATTAACTACGGATGTGAAAATACATCCGAGGAGCAACCTAATCGCCCAGAGAACCGTTTCGGTTGGATATTTACTGGTGAAGCTCTTATGCCTCTACCCCCGCACTCTATTGCATCGTTTTACACCCATGTTGGAGTAAACACTCAACTGACCCGTTTTTAGGAGCTTGAAGAAGTTCCAAAAATCACTCGACTTACCGAAAATGAGACATCTAGTAAAGAACTTTGCCGAACTTCGACTTATAGTAAGACCGACGGCTATGTTTTTAATACGGATACCTAGAAGATGTATCGCCAATTATTGATTCGTCCTGATCGAACCCAGTACCAGTGGATTTTGTATTGCAAGGATCCTGTAGCTAAAGTGTTGGACTATGAGCTTAACGCTGTCACGTATATATATATATATATATATATATATATATATATATATATATATATATATATATTATTAGGATTATGCGGGTAAAAAACGGGGTGAAAAATAATTAAAAAAAGAGCAAAATTTATTTTAACAATTTAAATATATATATATCAGTCACCGTTGCATCCATTAAAAGTGACAGTCTGGTGTGCAATTTGGTCAGGAGGAATCATTGGACCTTACTTCTTTGAAACTGAAAACGGCGTAACGGTAACTGTCAATGGGGAGCGATATCGTGATATGATTGAAAACTTTTTAACACAACTGCATGCTTTGGGCTTGACTAGCATGTGGTTTCAACAAGACGGTGCCGCATCGCATACAGCCAGGATTACAATGGAATTACTGCGAGACCTCTTATCACAACAAATTATTTCAAGGAATGGTGATGTTGATTGGCCGGTCGCCTGATTTGACTGCTCCGGACTTCTTTTTGTGGGGATATCTGAAAAGCAAGGTTTATGCAAAAAAACCAGATACGCTGGAGCAACTCAAACAAAATATTCGTGATGAAATTAATGAAATACCGCGTGAAATGTGTGTGAATGTAATGAAAAATGTGCTCAAAAGGGCTCGCATTTGTGAGGCTAATAGAGGAGGGCATTTATCTGATATTGTATTCAACACATAATTGCCGACATTAAATAAAACATTTATCAATATAAATCCATTCTCTTTCATATAATAAAAAATTAAAAACAAACAAAGTAGTATACCTTCCCGGTGGACACCCTGTATTATCGAAGTCGTCGTTGACTGATCGATTACTTTTGATGGTTACTTGGTATCATTAAAGACACCTTAAAGTCGTCGTTGTGGTAAAATTGCTATTTTTAAGTCGTCCCAATATTTTGCAACGAATCAAAGCGAGTAGTGACAAAAAACAACGCAATTGTTTAGAGACAACAATCTTAAGTATTAAAATGGAAAAAAATTAAAATTTCATAAGTAATTTGAAATATTAATCACTGAGCTGTAAAATAAGCCCTGTTAAGCTAAAGAATACCGAAAAAGTGGTACCAGCAATTCCGTAAGAGATTGGAAAAAAATAACCACAAAATTGAATTCTATTGGCTTACCAATATGAGATTTGAATGGTTAGCAAAAGGTAATTTTCAAAAACGTTTTTAAAATATAGATTAAAAAATAATGATGTATGTATATGTTTTAAAATGTGGAAAGATTTTAAATGTAAAGTAAAGAAAAAGTTGGTGCAGAACAAAATGGAAGTGAATGCAACAGGCGGTGGCAGATACAAGCAACTACCAAAACAGCTGAATCTTGCAGGCGAAGTGCAGGGAGTACAATGTACAAAAACAGCTGAATCCTGCAGGTGTAGTGCAAGGAGTACAATATGCTCAAGAAATGTAAGAAAATAATAGTGTATATGAAAATACAATTTCGGATGATTATGTGGCATCAGTTTCTTCGAACGCAATTCTAACACAAGAGAAAACTCCATTAAAAAAAAGGAAAAGATATCCGTGTCAATGAAGGGGGTCACGAATTGCTCCAAAATCTTATCACAATGTAAAAAGAAATATTTCAGGATACTTCAAAAACAATGTTGGAAATAAGCAACGTTTTAAGGAAACAATCCAAAATTCTCGGAATTTCATGAAAATTATGTTTGGTATGAACGTTGACCAAATTGCACTTTTCATTTAAAAGCTGTTTTATCCAAGCGAAAATAGTTAATGATCTGCAAAATAGTAAGATTTAACTCCCATTTTTGCAATATACATACATAAGCTTGTAACTAACAATTTTTTTACGACTTGCAAATTAAAAATATCTGAAGTCTTAGGCCTTTTCTTTCAAGCCTAAATATTTGTTTGTATTCCTCATCATTAGAACTTTCACTACTATCCGGCATAAAAAACATTTTTTTAGTTTAAATTTAATTTAAAATTGAAAAAATGCCATAAAATACTTAGAGGTGATACTTATTTCTTTTCATTTATCGATAACAAATCATCGTCGCCACAATACTCGTAGTTAATACGACAACATAAATTTATGCTTAACTTTTTTAATTGTGACTACAAATGTGCATAAATACACAAAATTACATTCCTCACTTAGTATAGTATTCAGAGTACTTATTTTTAATGAACTTTAAAATAATAATTTAATTATACATTCCAAATTAATTTCAATTGCTTTAGAAGTTATAACAACAAATTTATGAATACCAGTCCTCAATTAACATCTCTAAAAAACCGGTAAAAACTGGTTTTTATACCTTTACTTATATTTACTTATATGAATATTATACGATTTTAAGTTTGTCAAAGTATTCGGAAAGACATTTGAAATTCTATATATTTTACTTAAGTAACCTAAGTAACAGTGAACCAATAAACACAGATCGCACATTTCTGTTTTCAACATAATTTTCTAATGCGCATGTACATACATACTTCACAAAAGAGTAAAACTGCATGTATTTATAAATGTATTTATGTATATATCTTTTGCATTATTAACAAAACACATAGGTCTTTTTCTGCGTGACACACACCCTGAACGCCGAGTCATAGAATCAGTCGTACTTTTTCAACTAACAACTAAGTTGAAAACATGTTCTGTAATGAGTTTTGTTCCATTCAGTACGTCTCCGTCAACTCAACGTACTAAAGTTGGGCAACTTTTAACGTTCAACGTACGTCAAGTACTTTGTCAGCGGTCAGTTGTTTTTTACTTTGATTTTTCTTTTTATGGTTTTAGCGGCAAAATTAAAACAAAATAAAAAAACAAATGCATACATAGTTAAATAAAAATTTATTCGGTTTTGGTTTTTGGGATTTTTGCGACAAAATTAAAATAAAAAAATTAATTGAAGCGGTGAAAATGTTTCCTTGCTTGTATGATAAAGTCTACAAGAGTACAGGAATAAAATAAAAAAGAAAAGTCGTGGGCTGCTGTAGCCAATGCAACAGCCGCAACAGGTGAACAATATTTTTATAGATATAATTGTTTGCTGGTTTAAAATTTTTTAGTGGAACAATGTCAAAGCCGTTGGAGATACCTTCGCGACAGATATGTAAAGGAAATGTTGTCGACAAAGCCGAAATCTAGAGCTTTCGCTGAAGAAAAGCGTAGATGGTGCTACATGGATGCAACGTCTTTTTTGCAAAAGCACGTTAAACCGTGAAGGTTTGTTTAAATTGTTTTTTATGTGGAAAATATGTATATTTGAAACAAATTTTCCTTGCAGCACGTTTTCAAAGATTCAATGGTCTTCATCTGAGAAACAAACACTGTTAGAAACAGCTTTGAAAAGTTCAAGAAGAAACGCACGAAAAATTTGATTGACGCTTAAAAAACAAAAAAGCCGTAATATGGATTTCCTAAAAGTATTGGGCTCTTATTTGCTTAAAATAATTGCAGCTTACACCACTTTTTCTGCTGATGATGGGTGCATTTGCAAAGGTGATAACAGAATTTATCCAGCGAGCTACTAGGATTCTAAACGAATTTTCAATAACACGCCGAGCTCGTGAAAAGCGTTTGTTGAATATTTCCCGTTCAAGAGACAAGTTTGTACCTAGATAACAAATTCAAAAAGTATTCAAAATAAGTACTACGAGACACTTGCTTATATACAAACCTGGATATGGTCGCATTAATCTTTTCAAAGGAAAAGCTGCATCCCCAACCAGGTAAATCCAGTTAAAAACCCATATGCACCAATACCGACAGCCGTAAATATATAATTGGCACCACAAGCTGCCAAAAGAATTATGGAAATATGTTCCTTTTTAATTAGTAGTAGTGTTTTGTCGTTCCTGCCGTTAATACGTGCTTCTTTTGTCAGTCCACAATTGTTTCAGTGTTTTTTTCTTTTAACCCTAGACGAACTTACTTATTTTTAATACAATAAGAACTTTCTTCGTCGAATCGACGAAGTTTCCTTTTGCTGGAGCCCCAAACACACCCAAATCAAAAAAATTAAACTTAAAAACTAAAAAACAATAAAACTAAAAAACGGTATTATCAAATTAATTTTTGTTTTAATTTTGAAAAAAGCGTAAAAGAAAAAATAAAAATCTGTATTTCAGGTAAAAAAATATTTTAAAAAATCAATTAAATCAAAAAGTAAACGTATGAAACTACAATAAAAATAAAGATTTATTAACTTTCTAAGTTATTAGTGAAATAGGCATTTTTGTATTTTGCAGACATAGAATTGGTCATTTGGAATTGGCTTTTATATCTATTTCACCTTCAATTTTATTAATATTACATAACAAAGTCTGCCGTTTTTGTTTCTATTATATGGACTGCAAAAACATAAACAAGTTACAGAAAGTACTTTCTTCGTCGTTTCAACGAGCACAAACAAAGAAAAATCAAACTTACACAAAACTTAAAAGCCTGTACCTGCGTAATATTGAGCAGCTTAAAAACGGATAAAACTATATGAAATATGAGCGAATTTGAGTGAGCAACTGAGAAGTTAAATAAGAATTATCCAACAGTGTTTGTCGATTCGACGAAGAAACTGCGTCTAGGGTTAAATTACAAACAATAAATTTTTTTTACAATAACTAAAGTATAATAAACAACAAAAATGCACTAAAGTGAACCAAAAATTAACGACAATCATAACTTGGAAGAAGGAAAATTATAACACTTATAACCACAATTTAAGAGAATAACACAACACCAGTTTAAATATAAGATAAAATAAGAAACAAAAATAATAATTACCACAACGCGACGAAACAATTCTCAAAAGAGAATTGAAGAACAACAATGATAACTAATGCAACAACAAAATGACCAGCACTCATAACGAACGAAATACATATATCTAATAAACAAATATCAATATTAAAACAAACAACAAAACAAAGCATAACTCAATACAAATGTTAAAACAAATAACAAAAGTAAAAGTGAAGAAAACGCGATAAACAATCGCAAAAAGAAATAAACACACATTTGACACCAAACTAAATCAACAAAATAAAAACGGAAACGAAAAGCGGGCAATATCGGAATTTAAGAGCCGATATATGATAGACTTTTTAAATGGAAAATTTGAGAAGAAAAAACTGTGATATCCCCTACCATTAGAGCTTTTGTTTCCCTCTTATTTTTTCCTAAATCCTTTTATGCTAACTGCTTGGAGTGGTTGTTGTTGGATTATTCAGTAGTGAAGGTATAACACTGGCTACTGAATAATCAATCAACAGCAACCTACTCCCTTGCCGTCCGCATCCGAAGGATAGTTGTTCGTTTATGTAATTTTTTGTTTTTGTTTTGTTTACGTAATTGCAGGACGTTTTTGGATGGATTTACGCAATGTGCGCGAGCTACGGGCGAACTTCTCCATGTATGCACACATTTGTCTCTATAGGCCGCATGTTTTCGCTTTATGTGAGACCCAGGTTTTTGAAAATGCTGATCCACAGGATTTTCATATCCCTGGGTATAACCTTCTATCCCTCCTCAATTTTCATAAGGGCGATCATACTGATTCGCTACGCAAGCAGGCGAGATCTTCGTGTGCTGCAGTACTTAGGCGCGAAAAGGCTCTATAGGAGGTCCTGAAGCAGTGCTCTTCGACGCTTTCGCGTTCATTGGCTCTTTTCAGTGCGTCTTAACGTGCGGGTGCTTTTCCAACCTTGCTGGAAGGTTGTCAATGTAACACCAATCCCTCAAAAGGGTGAGGCTAATAACCTTGAGAACTACTACCCAATAGCAGTTTGTTTCGCACTTTCTAAGGTTATGGAGAGTACGATTAATCACCATCTTGTGTGGTATTTGGAGTCAAACAATTTGCTGAGCGATCGTCAATATGGTTTCCGTAAGGGTCGCTCTACTGGTGATCTGATGGCGCTACTCTCTAAAAGGTGGAATCGGTCCACTCATGGATTTGGTGAAAGTAAGGCTGTGGCCCTAGATATTTTCAAGGTGTTTGAAAGAGTCTGGTATGAGGCACTCATGTCCAAACTCATTGATATTGGTGTCGGTAGTCATTTCTCTCGATTCATATCGAGCTTTCTCAGAAATCGCACTATAAGTGTGGTTATAGATGGGATCTCATCCGACAAGCTTAGGATTAAATCAGGGGTGCCACAAGGCTCTGTTCTTTCTCCAACTCTATTTCTAATATTTCTTAACATTTTTTTTCACTTCAAATCCTATTTACTCTTTTGCAGATGACAGCTACATATGTCATTCATATTCTTTTGATGGTAGGCCGAGATTTTTCGAGATTGGGGCGAAAAGGCGGAATATGAACGACACGCTCGCAAGCGACATGGCACAAATCTCTGAGTGGGGTTGCGTGAACAGGGTTGTCTTTAATGCGCGCAAGACTCAATGTTGTTGTCTAACACACAGACGTGGTGGTGTGTTGTGATCTGTATCTATAGGTAATGTAGATATTGAGGAATTAGATCCTCTTGATGTTCGAGGCATGAGAGTTCACTGTGAAGATTATTGGAACGATCACATATTTCGAGTGTCGAAAGAAGCATTCAAGTGCCTCGGTTTTGTAAGACGGTGCAATAATTACTTCACTCCATCTGATCTCCTTAATATTTACAAGACCTATATCCGACCCAAATTGGAATACAACTCTTATGTATGGGCCGTTGCTTCATTTTGGAGCTTCTATTTTGGAGCTCCTCGATCGCGTACAAGAGATTGCAAAGGTTCTTATTAATGACGGTAGGGTAGCCAACTCTATCGATTCATTAGAGCATCGTCGCAATGTAGCGTGCCTTTGTAGTTGATTGTCCAGTGAATGGCACAACGCATTATAGGGAGAATTCGTTCGAACGTCCATAAATACTATTCCCTCTATCCTCCTTCCCGCAACCTAAGTACCAGCACAATACACTGCATGAGTACCCCTTATAATAAAATTACTTTTCTATTTCTATAATAAGTGCCTCCTTCATTATAACAAACATCGTTTTCCACTGAACATGAAGCTTTTTACAATAAAAGCAGCACTGTATATAAAATGTCAAGGTCTCAATTTATATTTTCATGTTTAATATTTTAAACACTACTCCTAATGAAGATTTGGTTAAATGAGACTATGAGAGGTATAAAATAACTAGCAATAGTCGGCCAGGGAGGTTTTTGTCTCTTTTTATCAATCTCATTATTATGTATACTCTTTTATATAGACTCCCTAATAATTGCCTACTTACTTAACTCTACCAGGACCGATATAGCTACATTCAAACAAAACAAATCCCCAGTGTATATAGCTATAAATGAGGAAAAAAATTACAATCTAAGGTTGTAGAACACGATACTGTACTATAGTGAGTTTCCTAGCTGTTATTAGGAAACTGTGCTCATAACTCACGCCTACTTATATCCTGATGGCAACTAACTCTATTCTCAATATCCATAAATAAACTTCTAACCTATTATACCATGATTGAAAAGAATTATCAAAATAACAATCCATTATTAATTCATTAATTAAATATTCATATAAGATTAAATTAAATATTCAATATAAGAAAAAACATCGTTATAAGGTATGAAGGAAATTGAAATTAAATTATTAAGTAGTCTTGTTTATAAAATTCTAAATAGTAATTTAAAATTCAAAGTGGAATATGTTCAAAATTAAAAAAAGAAAACTATTTACAATTATGTGTTTTAAAAATTTTTTTAATATAAGTATTTTTTAAAATAACAATTTCTTTTAATGCAGTATTTTGAATGATAAAAAAAATTAAAAGAAATAACTTTATATGCAAGAAATTTTTACATTATTTTACAATAAAATTATACATTTTCGACTCACCAAAATCCATGATAGAGGCCTCTCGAACAATATGGTCTTGTGGTTGTAATGGACGATCAATTGTTGCTGTTTTAAATTTTAAAAATCTTGCTTATACACTGTTATGTTTAATTTGGGTGAATAGATATAGAGTTTTAAGAAAAAAGTTTGAGTTAAAAAAAATATATATTTTTTTATAGGAATGTAGGGAAATAATATTAATACATTATGAATGAAATTTAAAAATATATAATTATAAGATTAATGCTTTGTCCTTGAAATTCAAATAGATTATTTATCTATATTAAAAAAAATTTTGTATTGTATGAAATTTTTAGAATAAAAGAAAAAAATATGCCGTGTATTGTATGTTGATTCCGCTCAAAATGTATCCTAAATATATATTCTGACCTAAGTTCCGTAATATACATGTGGAATAGGGCCTTCGGTGTACGGAGTAACGTTTCCTACAACCTGAGTGCTAGTCTCAAGCGAAAAAAAAATTCTGATGCTGATTTTGGTGGACATGATAGCGTGATATGTTTGCCATCAATGACTCCAACACAGTTTCTGAAATTCCACATAGAATTGAAATCATTTACAATGCGCTTCCATTCATCTATATGAGGCACCGATAAATACACAAAACCAAGTGTGTTCCAAAGTGCATCACAGGTTTCTAAAACAATTTTTCTTTTTCTTACGGTCGTACGTCCCAAAATAAAAACTGATGAAAACATGTGGTCACTGTCTCCATGAGCCAAATAACTTAAAAAATTAAAAATTAATAGTTGACCATATTAAAACATAAAAAATATTTCTTACACCAGCGTATGAAAAGTCTGCACTTTGCAGGTATTAATGATCTGCTGGAATTCTTAGTAAGATCCTCCTTAACTAAATTAAAAAGCTACTCGAACACATCTTTATTCATTCTTACAGTTTTCTTAAATTGTTCAGGATCACTAGTAATTATTCTTCCAAAGTTCACTTCCAAAAATTCATTAGTATCTCGGTCTTCATATAGTGGCCTGACTCAAAATCTTCGACCTCAATACATTACATTAAGACACGCCTGAGCTTTATACAGCAAAATCGTAATTATTAAAATCTCTACAATATCCTCAAGTTCCATTATTTATTTATTTTATTTATTTAAAGTTGTATTGTTGTACTTTATTAAAATCACAGGAGGACAATTAAAATGAAAATAAACGTCAACAAAGTATTCATTATGCCAACACTCTCATTCTCATACGATTATGTCAGTTGAAAAAGGCGACGCATTATGTACGACGGATTCATTGTGACATGGTCTTTATTCCGTTCCTTACGCGTCCGTCAACTCAAAGTACTGAAATTGTACAACTTTAAACATAGGTTGCGAAGTTTGACGCCTATGATTTTTTATTTTTATTTTGCTTATTGCATTGTGTGGCGGCAAAAATAAAGGCCCCGATTATCGTCTTTCTTTCTTTTTTGATTACGATTGACAACATCTAGATGTTGTGTACGGCACAGAGTTGCATTGCATATGAAGTAAACTTTCCGGTAAAATACATACCTGCGTGCCAAAAACTGTCAATGAGAACAACAAAAAACACATATGCCATCCGGAAAAGAATTCGCGAGAGTTAAAGTTCAGTACAGTTGGAACTACCAAATACTGAGTAAGTATTTTTCTTAAACCAGAAGTTATTACATTATACTAATTACAATATACTTTTATAGCGTTATTAACTTTTTCCGCATAAAAAAGGCCGGTTTCTTCTTTTTGCTACAAAAACAGCACTTTTTTAAAACCTTCAACCCGGTGTTCTGCCATTCCACCGATTTTAAAATTGTGTTGTACATTGAGGTTTTTTTTGCTGATGGTAGTTGGCAAAGAAGTAGCGGTAATTATTTTAACGTAGGATATTCGCAATCAACTTTTTGCTACATACTAAATGAAATAATTAATTTCTTTAAGCAAGAAGAAGACAAATACTCGCATGATCGAAGAAGAAAAAATAACAAAGCGTCGTTTTTCTCAAAAACAAGATTTCCAGGTGTAATTGGATGTATTTCTTTCAATAGTTGTGCGACTTCGAAATTAACATACGCTATCTAGATGCTCGATACCTCGGCACAAATCTTGACTCCTTCGTGTGGAATATGAATATATAAAACAGTATTTACACCATAATATGGAGGGGAATACTTGGATCCTAGGTAGAAAGTTTCCTTTTCTTTATTTACAAATTTAAATTTGTAAATTGGTAGGTGACGCTGGGTATCCATTGGAACCGTTTTTAATTACGTCATTTCGAAGTACTGCAGAAGGATCACCAGAGTAAAGATTTAATACTATTCATGTAAAAGCAAGAATCGGTATTGAAAGAACAATTGGAGTTCTTAAAAGCAAGTTTCGATGTTTGCTTTCTGAAAGAGGGATCCCGAAAAAGCGACTCAAATTAAAAATGTGTGTTGCGCAATGCACAATTTAAGCAAATATTTTAAAACGAAATACAATAAAGAAATGCCTTTTCCATTAGACACTGAAGTAGAAGTTTGAGATGCTACAGAAACAAACATTGAAGAGTCTGTACAACGAATTATAAATAATTTACTGCTTGCAATTTTAAATGAATCAACATTTTTTTTAACGTTTCACGTTTGAGTTCGTTTAAATTGGGTTAAAATAAAATAAACACCGCTTTATTTTTGTTATAGTTTTATTTATTTTACTACAAAATAACTTTTATACTGTTTGTCTTAACATTTAATATTCGTTTATACAACACTTTTATTTCAGCTTTAACACGTATTCATTTTACGACAGACAAACGATAACTAACTAACGTGTAGGTAAAGCAGACCTTTATATACCTAATTGCCTACAGTTTGAAAGGTTCAGGAAAAATCGACCGTGTTCTATTTTCATATCCGTTAATTCAAATGTAACGTAAAGATGGTCGATGTGACAGTGCTGCTAAATTGACAGGGTGACACAAAATATACCAAAACCCCACAAAGCAGTGTTGTATTTTTATTTTCGTAATAGGCTCATTATATTTCTTCCCATAGCTTGCAAGGCGTTTTAAATGTACCACTTTCATTTTTGATCGCGGGCTATTTTTTTTCTGTATTCTGTATACCACATCATTTAACCTTTTGACTACTTTGTAAGGTCCATCCCAGTTAGTTTGCAGCTTGGGAGATAATCCTTTCTTACGCTGTGGGTTGTAGAGTAGAACCAGTTGTCCCTCCTGGAAGCTCGCCGTATTTGTTGCACGATCATATCTGGCTTTCATTCTATCGCTAACCATTTTAAATCGTTAGCGCACAAATTCGTGAAGCTCATTAAGGTTTTCCTGTTTTTCAGCATGTGTGGCATTCTCCTCTGTGGTAGGCTTAACATCAAACTATAAGTCACCAGGTAGTTTTAGCTCAGTCCCAAAAATAATCTAGATATTGAGTCATGGACAGCTGATCGGTACGCCAGTAGAAACCTTGATAGGTGTTTGTCCCAATCCTTCTGATGCTCGCTTACTACTTTTCGGAAGTATTTCTTCAGGGTTCGATTAAATCGTTGCACCATTCCATCAGACTGTGGGTGAAGCGGCGTCCTTCGAATCTTCTTAATACCGCATATCTTACACATTTCTTTAAATATAGCGGACTCAAAATTTCTACCCTAGCTCTCTATTGGAACCCCATAGCGTCATACCCAGTTGTTCACAAAAACACTTACTCGCCTCTTGATTGGGTATGACATTTGCTGAAGTAATCCATCACGACGAGAACATAACGATTTCCAGCATTACTCACAGGAAAAGGGCCTGCTACGTCCATTGCTATCCGCTCGAATGGTGCGTCAGAGTTATATTGTTGCAGCTGACCTCGGCTCCTTCTTACTGGATCTTTAGCTTCAATACACTGAGTACAGTTTGCTATCCAATCCGCAACTGCTTGCTTACATCCAACCCAATAAAAACGTTGTTTTAGTTTCGCCAGGGTCTTTGTCACCCCTTTGTGTTCTCCGCTGGCTCCATTATGGAACTCATTTAAGACTTCTTTCATCTTGGAGGAAGACACAACTATTAAGTTGGATGCAGTTTTGCTATCTATCACTTTCCCAGTGGCGATATGAGCGGCCATTAATCAACTTAAAAGTGTCCCATTATGCCCAATACGCTTTTGTCAGAGGACCTTCTGCTGATATTTCATTGCGGGTGGGCCGTCTGTCCTCTTCTTTTGCTGATATAATCTTTGCCAATATTGGGTCACTCCTTTGCGCTCCTGACCAGTTTTCGTTTGCTTCCATTTGTGTTAGCCGGGTATCAAGGACGGATTCTTTCCGTTCAGCCTTCACACAATGATTACATTCCAAATTACAAGGCCGACGTGAGAGCGCATCAGGATTTCCATGTTTTATGCCATTTCGGTGTTCAATGCTGAAGTCATAGGCCTGGAGGCGCTCAATCCAACGTGCCAGCTGTCCTTCAGGGTTCTTAAATTGCATCAGCCATCTCAGTGCGGAATGATCAGTCCTTAGTAGAAAATGTTGGCCATATAGGTACTTATGGTAATGTTTTATGCATTCCAGCACTGCCAGTAGCTCACGTCGAGTCACACAATAATTACGTTCAGGCTTTAACAGCGTGTGGCTATAGTAGCCTACGACTTTTTCCGTCCCATCGACCAGCTGTGAAAGTACACCACCAATAACACATCCACTGGCATCACTGTCAAGGATAAATTTTTCACCAGGGACTGGATACGTCAAAACCTGCGCCACTCACAATAGGTCTTTTAGTATCTGGAACGCCTTTTCTTGTGACTATCCCCAATAATGGGACTTAGATTTCTTAGTGAGCTCATGTAAGCTTGCTGCTACGCTCGAAAAATTACGCACGAAGCGTCTGTAATATGTGCAGAGTCCCAAAAAACTACGTAATTCATGAAGATTCTGTGGGCGAGGCCAGTCTTTTACTGCTAGTATTTTCTCTTCATCTGTTGATATGCCATCTGCTGTAACTAGATGCCCCAAATATTTTACCTGTTTTTGGAACAATGCACATTTCTTCACGCTTAATTTTAGTTCAGCCTTTGATATTCGTTGCAAAATTTCTGCCAAGTTTTTGAGGTGTTCGTCAAAGGTTCTGCCCATCACTATTATGTCGTCGAGGTAAACCAGACAAGTCTTCCAATGTAGTCCTTTTAGTACGCGCTCCATAAGCCGCTCGAATGTGGGCGGCGCATTGCAGAGCCCAAATTGCATAACTTTAAACTGCTACAAGCCACCGTTCGCACTGAAAGCAGTTTTCTCCTTATCCTTGTCTGCGATCTCTACCTGCCAATACCCGATTTGTAGGTCCAATGTAGAGAACCACTTCGTTTCAGCTAACGTGTCGAGCGTATCGTCAATTCTTGGTATCGGGTAGCTGTCCTTTTTAGTGACATCATTCAGATTCCTGTAGTCTACACAGGATCTTGTACCACCGTCTTTCTTTTTAACTAAGAATACAGCTGAGCTCCAAGGATTCGATGATGGTTCAATTACACCCCTCTTCTCCATTTCATTGACCAGCTTCTTAACCTCATTACGCTTCGCCACAGGTTTACTTCTGGGTGCCTGTTTTATCGGTCTAGCTTCGCCAGTATTAATTTCATGTTTGACTATAGCTGTTCTACCTTGACTTTTATTTTTCGTGGCGAATACGCAGGCGTACCTCTTAAGTAGCTTTTTGGTTTTATTTCTTTCTGAAGCTGCTAGACCTGCTACCCATTTCTCTATATTTTCGTCAAGCACCTGTCCATCCTTGGCTGACATATTGGCAGGTTCCGGTAATTGTTCGCTGTTTATGACCGCCTCTACTGGGGCATATTGGCCTACCTTGGTGTTTTCATAAATGAATTTTTCGTGACCTGAGTTTGAGCACTCTTACTGGGACTATACCTTTTTTATTAGATTTGACGAGGGTCTTTGCTGATAATAAGTCCATTTTAATTTCTGCTGATTCTTCTACCCACAAGCGGTTGTCCTCACAATCTCCCTTTATGCGCGCCCATATCAATGACTCAGTTTGAGGTGGTAGTTTTTGTTGTTTGACAACAACTAATCTTCTGGCGTGCATTTGATGCTGGTATTCTACGTCAAAGGTATATCTACCAACTCATTATCTGTTGCCCCATATTCAAATTGACGCCATGGACTATCATAAAATCGGTACCAATGATAACCTCGTCTACAATATCGGCGACAATAAAAATATGACTTGCAGTAATGTTTGCTATAGTAACCTTCATCTAAATTTTTCCGTAGACGGTGGCAGAGTCTCCAATAGCTGTTCGTAGTCTGATATTATTAAGTACCTCACACTTTCCCTTCACTACATGGGATCTGATTATAGACTGTGTCGCACCGGTGTCTATAGTGAAGGTGTATTGTCTGCCATTAATGTACCTGCACGTTGTAAGGTTGCTGTTATTTTTCTGCATCACCGATATGGATATTGTGGGGCCCTCGCTTGTGGGAGCTAGCTCTTGCCCCTCAGTGCTGGCCCGATTTAGTTTCGTTTGTTGTTTGATGGTAGTTGGCCAGTTTATTATTATTTCTCGGTGGTGGAACGGATCTGAACCTCTTGCGTGGCGCTTTACAGTTTCTCTGAAAGTGGCCGCTCTTTCCACAATTACAGCATTTCAATTTTGACTTCTGTTCAGCTTGGAGCTGCTTTACCACCTCCTCTATTTTGTCGATTCCATCATCTTTCTTTGCCACAAGTTCTAAATTACGTTCCTTGTGTATTTGTGGCTTTGATATCGTGCGAGCTGTCTCCTGAGCTAGTGCGAACGCCAAAGTATCTGCAAAGGTTGTCTTTTGTGTTGTACATACAACTAGTTTAACATCAGGGTCGCGTAAGCCGTTGACGAAGGCTTCAGTCTTGAGATGATCTACTAGTGGGTGATTTTCCCCTGGATAGGTTAGCTGCACCAACCTCTCGATTTCCATTGCCAAGGCTTGTAATGATTTATTAGCCTTTTGTGTTCGGCACCTTAATTCCATACAATACAGCTCTCGTTTATGCTCATCGCCAAATTTACGCTGTAGCGCCAACATTAATTCACTGTAGTTGCTTCTGCAGCTGGCTGGCATGACTTCTAGAAATTCCGCTGCAGCACCTCTCAAGGCCAATATTAATTCCAGAGCTTTGTCTTCATCGTCCCATCCGTTTTTATTGGCTATAGTATCGAACTGAAATTTGAATACGGATAAGGGTGAGCTACCATCAAAGCAAGGTGTTTTTATTCTGCTAGAAACTTATATATATATAATACGCACTGGTTCTTGTTTTTGGCACTGGAGAGTGTTGATTTTCTCCTCCATTACAACAAATTTTTCGTCATCAGTATTTTCTAAAATTAACACTTTTGCTTCGACGTCAGCTACTCTTTTACTGATCGGCTCATATATTTCCTGCAACTTCTCTGTTGTCGGTTTAGAAGTTTATCGTATTTCGGCTCTATAGATTTCTAGTAGCTCAATGGAAGTTTTCTCAAGTTTTGTTTCAATTTGTGCCAGAAAATTATGGTTTTCAGCCCTTTGAGTTTCTTGTGCCTCAGTCACTACATTAATTTTTTCAAAAAGGTTTTCATTATCAGCTCTAGGAGATTCTTCTACCTGCTCCAAAAGTTTTTCGTTATCAGCTCTAGAAGATTTTTTTACCTGCGCCAAAAGCTTATCGTTATCATGTCTAGATGTTTCTCGTACCTCATTAGAAGTTTCTTTTCAATACTGGCTAGAAAGTTCTAGTTCTGAACTTGCATCTCTTTCATCATGGCTGCAAGCATTGCATTGATGTCCAAACTGCTTGCGGTTGCAGCGTCACTTATCTCAGGATCATTTTAAGCATCAAATTCGTAAGTATTTATGTCTATAGCACGTTTCTGAAATTCCTCTAACAAACTTTTTTGCAGTTCGGTTTTATTACCGGTTGTTGACAGCTCTAATTTATTTAATTAACGTTCGAACCTGTCCACTTTTAATTCTTGGAATTTCATTTTTACTCCGTTTGATTTATTTATTTTATTTTATTTTTCTTCGTTTTTTTTTTTTAAGTTTAATTATTTTATTTTATGTACGAGTTATGTTATCACAGCAACTCCCACCAAAACCCAGGAGGTCCATCTGAGCAGCAACAATTAAAACAACAATTATTCATTTTATTGTATTTTATTTTATGTATTTTATTCATTTTATTGTATTTTTTTTCCTTATAATATTTTATTCATTTTTTGATTTTGTCTTCATAATCAGTACAACAACAAAACTTTTATTTTATTTTGTTCTTTTGAAACACTTTAAATGATAATTTAAGTAGAATTTCAAATAGCTTAATCAGCAAAACAAATAATTTAATAAATTTGTATAAACTAAATACTTACTTACTTCCGCTCCACAAATATTCTTTTTTTTACACTAAATTTTGTATGCATTTTTTTCTTTTATTTTTTTTTGACTCATCAATAATTTTCGTTTTAAGTTAATTAAGAAATAAAAATTACTATTGTTACAAGTGTCAACGAATCAACAAGTGTTTTAATTTAACTGGCGCAGTCGGCAAAGCCAGCTTCGGGATAATTGTGTTGAAACTAAATTAAAAGAAAATTATTAATTTTAAATAATATATAATCAACAAGAAAATATATCATCCTTGCACCGTATAAGGGGCCGTTTGTTTGAAATTTCGAGGTAATATCGGAAGGAAAACAGGTATCGAATTGACATCGGTACAAGGCTTACAAGGACATTAGTGAATCACAATATCCGAGTGGAATAAGCTGGAAATCGGATTCCCAATGAAAGCAATATATCTCATAGGGGCTCTGTAAGTACTGTGTTAAAAGCATATACTTATATGTAAAATAAAACTAAGAGAAGAAAATAACATTTAGAATATAAAGAATATATATATATATATATATATATACATATATATATATATATATATACATATATATATATATATATATATATATATATATATATATATATATATATTTATATATATATATATAAGAAAAAAATAGAAGAATCATAAAAAAAGAAGAATTTAATAAAGAAAATTGTAAGGATTAGAATTAAAAAAAAGAATTACAAAGGAATTCAATTTAAAGAAATTTTATTTATTAAAAATAATAAAAAAAAGAGAAAATCTTTTATAAAAAGAAATTTAAAAAGATTTATACGAGGGAATATCATATAAATTAAGAATTTTTTTTAAGAGTAACAAAACAAAATTTACTGTCCTGCCTAACAGTCCGTCAAAATAACTATGGAATTTAAAAACTAGATATGTAAAAGTTCCTGATTTCCTAATTTCTTTGAAAATAGGCAGTGTCACTTTCTTGTCAATTATATATTTATGTAAAATTGTGGATATAGTGATCGGATTACATTTTTCGATATCCAAAGGATTTATAAACTCTGGGTTAATGAAAGAAGAAGACGCTCCGGTATCTATTAAGAATTTTAATTGTCTGCCAAATGGAAAGTTAATATTGATATAGGGTAAAATACTACCATGCTGGTTACAATCTATATATCCCGTTTGTTGTTTGAGGCCAATTGCCAAAAATCCCGGTTGTCATAAATATTATGAGTTCATATTGGTCCAGATTTATTTTATTAGCATAATTAAGACCTGGGGCAGCGTTTTCATTATGAGGACTCGTAAATTCATTAATATTATTCATTTCGTTTCTGTTTGATATCTTACTGAATTGGGTGCTCGGCTAGTTTTAAATTTGCCAGTACTCCTTTCAAATTTTGAAAATCCATTGCTAGTATCCATTGGTTCTGGTGGTGGCAGTGATTGCCTCCAATTTGTTTGTCGCGATAAATTATCGAAACGCTGGTTGGGTTTATAATTTGAGAAATTTTCGCGGTTCATTTGGAAATTTAGGGAGAAAAATTTACAATTATAATTGCTCAAATTTGGCTCAAAATTATTATTATTAACATGGTAAGGTCTCGGCGAAAAATTAGAATTTCCTCGAGGTTGATAATAATTTCCTTGTTTTAGTACGTCATTCGAATAATTTTGCGAATATTTAGGATATGCAGTATACTGATAATTTGATTTCCATTGAGGATATTTTGGTTTGTTCAAATTGAATCTAATATAATGGATATTCTGTTCCCTAATGCAATAATCAAGAACTACCGGCAATGATTCTGGTCTCATTGCTCTAATAGTAGAGCCCATAGGTTCTCGCAATCCTGATAGAAATGAATTTAGACACATTTCAGAAAAGAGGTTTCTTTTCGCATTGATTACATTAACATTAGATTCATGAATTGATACGTTATTTGATAAGGCTGATTGAGTTTCCATGACCTCACTATAGAATTTTTCAATTGGTCTGCCGTACTGTTTTAGAGAATGAAGGTCTCTTATTAGAGAGGTTTCTGTACGTTTGTACGAGTAATGCGAAATTAAGTTCCCTCGGATTTCATCCCAATTAACGGATGTTCCGTACATATTCAGGACTTCATTGGCTTGACCATCTAAAGGGTCCGCCATCTAACGTTTTTTTTCCAACTAGTGCTTATTTCGTGAATGGTAACACTTAGCTCATATCTGATTTGACAGATAATTAGTTTTATCCTTCTGCTGAACGAATATGGTTGTGTATACGCATCGTTAAGTGGGCCTGCGATAGACTTACAGAAGATGCCGATTTTGCCAAAAAAAATCTTCTTTTCAGATGAAGCTCATTTTGATCTTGGCGGGTATGTAAACAAGCAAAATTGTCGCATTTGGGGCACATACATTGAAAAGCCGATACACCCAAGACCAGTCACTGTTTGGTGCGGATTTTGATCCAGAGGCATAAATGGGCCATTTTTCTTCGAAAATGAGCAAGGAGTGGCCGTTACAGTCAATGGCGATCGTTATCGGGCTATGTTGAACGAATTTTTGTTCACAAAAATTGAAGAGGAGGATATTAGCAACATTTGGCTTCAACAGGACGGCGCTACGTGCCACACAGCCGAAGCTACACTCGATGTTTTGCGCCCTGTTTTTGAAGATCGCATTATCAGCCGCAGAGCTGATGTCGTTTGGCCACCTCGGAGCTGCGATTTGACACCGTTGGACTATTATTTGTGGGGTGCCGTCAAAGATAAGTGTTACGCCAACAAGCCAATTCTGTAATTCTTTTTTTTAATTCTAATCCTTACAATTTTCTTTATTAAATTCTTCTTTTTTTATGATTTAAAGAAAATTGTATGGATTAGAATTAAAAAAAAAGAATTACAAAGGAATTCAATTTAAAGAAATTTTATTTATTAAAAATAATAAAAAAAAGAGAAAATCTTGTATAAAAAGAAATTTAAAAAGATTTATACGAGGGAATATCATATAAATTAAGATTTTTTTTTAAGAGTAACAAAACAAAATTTACTGGATACTATTTTAAGAAATTAAAGAGAAACAAAACAAGTAAAAAGAAAATTAAGAAAAAATGAAAAAAAGGTTTATACGAGGGAATATCGTATAAATCAAGAAATTTTAAGAAAATTTAAGAAGAAACTTGAACTAATAAAAAAAAAACAAAAGAAAAGTAGTCCATAAAAAAAGAAAAATACATAAGAATAAAAAGGAAAAGAGAAAGAAAATATTACTAGAAGTAATTAAGTAAAATAAGAAGAAAGAAGTGGAAAAGTTTAAATAAAGAAATAATAATTTGAATTAAATCAATTTTGTGAGAAATTTATCGGCGTTATCTATACGTAGTTTGAATTTTTTTTTAACCATTCAGGACCAAATTATTTAACGCAAATAGAACAATTTTTTTTTATATACATAATTAATATATATATAATACATAACAAAATTGAAAATACAAATTGAATTACAAGATCGGAAAAAAGGGAAATATCTCTACAAAAAAAAAAAAAAAAAATATATATATTACAATTAAATATTTAGAAAAATTAAATTTGATGAATAGTAAATCTAGATTTCTCCCATATCCTAAAATTTTAAAATCAAGGAGCCTTCCTCGTATACTTGAAGATATTAGGCTAGATTATAAGATACCTTCAAATACAGAGGTTCCAATCACAAATTTACCAAAATTTGATGGTAATCCAAGATTGCTTTACGAATTTGTAAGTAATGTGGAGGAGATACTTCTTCACATTATGGGAGCGGATAACACTCCTCTCGGACAGATTCTCTTGAGAGCAATAAGAGACAAAATAAAGGGTCCGCCAAATAAATTTTTTTTTTGAAAACGCTATAAGAAAAACTACTGAATATTTTCTCAAATTTCTTTTTCTATTTGAAAGTACAATCCTTCCGGTTAATAATGGAAAATAATTTCATTCAAATGGCTGCCTCGGCTGGCCATGCAGTAGCCTACACGATCGGTCCAATTTTTAAGCACATTATCGATTGTGTGCAGCTGTATTCCACCAACGGCTCCACCAATATTGTCCTTTAAAGCGTCAATTGTCTCTGGCTTGTTGGCGTAACACTTATCTTTGACGGCACCCCACAAATAATAGTCCAACGGTGTCAAATCGCAGCTCCGAGGTGGCCAAACGACATCAGCTCTGCGGCTGATAATGCGATCTTCAAAAACAGGGCGCAAAACATCGAGTGTAGCTTCGGCTGTGTGGCACGTAGCGCCGTCCTGTTGAAGCCAAATGTTGCTAATATCCTCCTCTTCAATTTTTGTGAACAAAAATTCGTTCAACATAGCCCGATAACGATCGCCATTGACTGTAACGGCCACTCCTTGCTCATTTTCGAAGAAAAATGGCCCATTTATGCCTCTGGATCAAAATCCGCACCAAACAGTGACTGGTCTTGGGTGTATCGGCTTTTCAATGTATGTGCCCCAAATGCGACAATTTTGCTTGTTTACATACCCGCCAAGATCAAAATGAGCTTCATCTGAAAAGAAGATTTTTTTTGGCAAAATCGGCATCTTCTGTAAGTCTATCGCAGGCCCACTTAACGATGCGTATACACAACCATATTCGTTCAGCAGAAGGATAAAACTAATTATCTGTCAAATCAGATATGAGCTAAGTGTTACCATTCACGAAATAAGCACTAGTTGGAAAAAAAACGTTAGATGGCGGACCCTTTAGATGGTCAAGCCAATGAAGTCCTGAATATGTACGGAACATCCCTTAATTGGGATGAAATCCGAGGGAACTTAATTTCGCATTACTCGTACAAACGTACAGAAACCTCTCTAATAAGAGACCTTCATTCTCTAAAACAGTACGGCAGACCAATTGAAAAATTCTATAGTGAGGTCATGGAAACTCAATCAGCCTTATCAAATAACGTATCAATTCATGAATCTAATGTTAATGTAATCAATGCGAAAAGAAACCTCTTTTCTGAAATGTGTCTAAATTCATTTCTATCAGGATTGCGAGAACCTATGGGCTCTACTATTAGAGCAATGAGACCAGAATCATTGCCGGTAGTTCTTGATTATTGCATTAGGGAACAGAATATCCATTATATTAGATTCAATTTGAACAAACCAAAATATCCTCAATGGAAATCAAATTATCAGTATACTGCATATCCTAAATATTCGCAAAATTATTCGAATGACGTACTAAAACAAGGAAATTATTATCAACCTCGAGGAAATTCTAATTTTTCGCCGAGACCTTACCATGTTAATAATAATAATTTTGAGCCAAATTTGAGCAATTATAATTGTAAATTTTTCTCCCTAAATTTCCAAATGAACCGCGAAAATTTCTCAAATTATAAACCCAACCAGCGTTTCGATAATTTATCGCGACAAACAAATTGGAGGCAATCACTGCCACCACCAGAACCAATGGATACTAGCAATGGATTTTCAAAATTTGAAAGGAGTACTGGCAAATTTAAAACTAGCCGAGCACCCAATTCAGTAAGATATCAAACAGAAACGAAATGAATAATATTAATGAATTTAAGAGTCCTCATAATGAAAACGCTGCCCCAGGTCTTAATTATGCTAATAAAATAAATCTGGACCAATATGAACTCATAATATTTATGACAACCGGGATTTTTGGCAATTGGCCTCAAACAACAAACGAGATATATAGATTGTAACCAGCATGGTAGTATTTTACCCTATATTAATATTAACTTTCCATTTGGCAGACAATTAAAATTCTTAATAGATACCGGAGCGTCTTCTTCTTTCATTAACCCAGAGTTTATAAATCCTTTGGATATCGAAAAATGTAATCCGATCACTATATCCACAATTTTACATAAATATATAATTGACAAGAAAGTGACACTGCCTATTTTCAAAGAAATTAGGAAATCAGGAACTTTTACATATCTAGTTTTTAAATTCCATAGTTATTTTGACGGACTGTTAGGCTTGGATTTTCTGACAGAAATTGGAGCAAAGACTGATCTGGAAAACGGAATACTAAGTACCAATGATGTGACAATACCTCTTAAACCGAAACCCAGTTTTTCTTCTGACAAATTCACAATAGCAGCAAATTCAAAACAACTCGTAAAACTACCGGTTGATCTTAGAAGGGGGGATATAATTATAGATACACTAACTCTAGACAATGGTTATTTATTTCTCCTCGCCTCTACTTTGCAGAAGATTGGTTCAGTACAATAGAAATAGTTAATCCTACTGAGAATGGTCAAACAATTTTCTTAGAGCAACCTCTTAAGACAAAACCATATAACTCGAATTCAATAACTTTAATAAAGATCACAAACAAACCACTGAGCGGATTGCAAATTTACCTGAACTACTCCGAACGGAACATCTTAATAACGAAGAAAAACAAAAACTTTGTGTGTTAAATATGATGATATCTTTTATGTAGAGGGTGAAAACTTAACGTTCACAAATGAAATAAAGCACAGAATTAAGACAACGGATAATATACCTATTCATACAAGGTCTTACAGGTCTTTCGTTCACAAAGAAGAGGTGCGAAGACAGATATCAGATATGTTACAACAGAGAATTATAGGGCCAAGCTTTTCACCGTGAAGCTCTCCAGTGTGGATTGTTCCAAAGAAAAGGGATGCATCAGGGAAAGTGAAATGGAGGTAAGTTATTGACTACAGAAAGCTGAATGAGAAAACTGTCTCAGATAGGTATCCACTTCCAAAAATTTCGGAAATCTTGGACAAATTGGGCAAATGCCTTAACTTTTCAACCTCGGATTTAGCAAGTGGCTTTCACCAAATTGAAATGCACCCACAGGATGTATCGAAAACGGTCTTTACTGTAGAAGGGGGTCACGACGAATACGTGAGAATGCCTTTTGGCTTAAAAAAGGCACCCTCAACCTTCCAAAGGGTCATGGACAACGTCCTAAATGATTTGCTTGGAAAGATCTGCTTGGTATACTTATGATATAATTATATTTTCAACATCCCTCCAAGAACATATTGAAAATCTGGAAAGAGTTTTTCTGAAACTAAGATCTTCGAATTTTAAAGTTCAACTGGACAAGTCAGAATTTTCGCGAAAAGAAATTGCTTTTTTGGAACTTGTAGTTACGACAGAGGGTATAAAACCAAACCCAACAAAAATAGAGGCTATTCAAAAATTCCCAATACCACGCACTAACCGTGAAATAAAATCATTCATAGGCCTACTTAGTTACTATAGGAAGTTTATCCCAAACTTACAAAACCAATGACAGAATGTTTGAAAAAGGGCAGAAGAATAACATTAGACGAGGGATATGTTAAAACTTTTTAAACATGTAAGAACGTTCTGATGAACGACCCAATATTGCAATACCCTGACTTTACAAAGCCATTTCTGTTGACTACAGACGCAAGTAACATTGCACTTGGAGCAGTCCTTTCTCAAGGTTACATAGGAAGTGACAAACCCATTTGTTATGTAAGTAGGACTCTTTCTGAAAGTGAAATTAATTATTCCATTATTGAAAAAGAACTTCTAGCCATAGTATGGGCAACCAAATATTTCCGCCCTTATCTCTTCGGTCGCAAATTTAAAATAATTACTGACCACAGATCACTTACATGGTTAATGAGTCTTAAGGAACCCAATTCAAAATTAGTTAGATGGCGCCTAAAGCTAGAAGAGTATGATTACGAAATCATTTAAAAAAAAGGAAAACTAAATAGTAATGCGGATGCTTTGAGCAGGATTAAACTAGGCAATAGTAATGTCGCTGATGTAAACTTGTATGATTCGAGTAAACTGTCCACAATACATTCATGTGACGAGAATTTAAATGATGGAATACCAATTTCTGAAAAACCTTTAAATAGGTTTAACCTACAACTTTTATTGGAAAAGTCAGACGAAGGACCCAATATGACTGTTGAAACAATTTTTAGAAATAAATAACGCCGAACTATAAAAAAGAAGATTTTCTCAAGACACAATAATTCAGATTTTCAAAAAATTCATTCCCTCAGGAACTGCCATTTTCTCCGAGGAATCAACATTTAAAACTATTCAATTAGTGTATTCAAAATACTTTTCAAACGGAAAACAGTTTCGTGTCGTCTGCTGCACTAAAATTTTAATGGACATAACTGATAGCGATAAGGAAGCGGAGCTCGTACGGAATTGCCATAAGAACAGAAACCACAGAGGAATAGCCGAAACATATGAATACTTTAAAAGACAATATTACTTTCCCCTCATGCAATCTATTAGAAATAAAACATTGAACAACTGTGAAATTTGTAATACGTTGAAATATGACAGGCACCCATCAAAATTAAAATTTCAAATAACAGAAACACCAGACGAACCTCTTCAGATCTTATATATTGACATATATACTATATACTATACCATCATTGATAAATTTTCCAAATATGTGACGGGGTATACCTTACCATCGAGAACTATTGTTTGTGTACTCAAAGCTTTGAAACCATTCATGAACCTTGTGGGAATACCTAAGAAAATTGTTTGTGACCAAGGTACTGAGTTCACTTCAAATATTTTTAAAGACTTTTGTAAACAATATGAAATAATACTCTATTTTACATCATTCCAACAATCTAGTAGTAACTCTCCAGTGGAACGTCTCCACTTAACCCTAGCTGAAATTTATAGAATTATTATGACAACTAAAAATCCAAGAAAATGGAGGTAGATCACGAAGAGATATTAGACGAGACGTTCGTGACGTACAATAATACAATTCATTCCTCTACAAAATTTACACCATATGAAGTTTTCATTGGAAGACCATATGACTTCTCAAGACATATAAAATACGATAACGAACATGAATTTTTGGCTAAGTTAAATGAATTTAAAAAGAAGCTATATCCTTTTGTTAAAGAAAAAGTTATGAAAGCTAAAATTTAAAATATTAATTGCCTTAATAAGATGAGGAAAACCCCAGAAAATAAAGATATAGATGAGCAAATATATAGAAAAGAATGTAGGAGAAACAAACTAACCGCACGATTCTCGAAACATAAAGTATTAAAAGACAATGGCATTACTTTACAAACTACTAGGGACAAGAAATTACACAAGTCAAAAATGAAACTCAGACCGCGAAAATAATCGACTCTTATTTTAACATTTTGTACTTTCAGCACAGCCTTAGCATATGGACAGATTTTGGAGATACAGAATTTTGACAAAGATCAGAATATGGTCGCCCTAAAGATTGGACAAGTAAGAACGATTGAAAGTTATTTCAATTTTATCCATATAATTGATTTGGACAATTACAATTCACAAACTTCAAAATTAATAACCATTGTAGACAAATTTGAAAAAAATAGCTTTCTAAAAGACGCTGCTAAAATTTGTAAATTAAAACTTAAAGGACTTGAAAATAAACTACAGACATTATACCCATACAAACGTGTAAAACGTCGACTATTTAACGGTTTAGGCTCTGTAATCAAATATATAACTGGAAACATGGACGCAAACGACGCAATGACTATAAATAGAAAAATACAGGAACTTCAAGACACAACATCGCATTCAGCAATAATAGAAGAAAATCAAAAAAGTTTGAATATACAAATGATACAAAGATTTAAAAATCTGACAGAACACATAAACAATAACCAAAAAAATATTTCAAAATTTTTAGAAAAACTTTCAGCAAAAACAGCTAATCGCATTCTTAAAGAAAACACTGCGTTATTGGAAATGCAATATATGAATCAACTCGATTATAATATAGATATATTATTGAATCATATTTCCGATATAATAGAGGCCGTAATGTTTGCAAAGCTTGGCATAATATCGAAGCTTATTCTTCATCCAGATGAATTGGATAAAATAAGACATCATTTTAAATATCAGAACATTGACTTAGTTTCGGACGGACACCTGTATGAACTTCTGGAACTCTAAGCATATTATAATAATAGCAACTTAATTTTTAATATAAAATTGCCAAACTTATCTAAAGATACAAATACACTTTTCCACCTCATTCCTCTTCCTCTAAATAACACAAAAATAATTAAAACAAAACCGTATGTAAGTTATAATAAACACAACCTCCAGTATTTAACAGAGATTTGCCCAAAGATTGAGAACTTATATTATTGCAAAAGGTCAAACGACTTCAAAAACACTGTTAATTCAACTTGTGTCGGTAGAATACTGAATGGTAAAACACCAATATGTCCGGTGAATGATGTGGGATTCACACCAAATATCTTCCAGCCGGAAGATAATTACATAATATTTATTAATGTAAAAGAACAACATATAAGGACAATCCTTCAGCCCATTGGGATTCAATTTTGTTAGCAGCACCAAATCTCAAGAAAGTGCAGATTACCTCAATAACAGAAACTCTAAGCTTAGAGAAAATCAGAGACTACAGCTTTATCAACAAAAATGATATCCAAAAATTAAGACAAGGTACAACCCAAAGCGGAAGCATATTAATGATAACAACATTGATATTCATCACTCTAACTATTACTAGCTTGGTCCTGTTATGGAAAAATCTTAGAATTCGCTATTACCATAAGCCCACTGATGCCGCTCTGTCCCCACTAAATTCGCTGTGACCATCGCTCTACTCTAAAGGGGGAGGAGTTATGTTATCACAGCAACCCCCACCAAAACCCAGAAGGTCCATCTGAGCAGTAACAATTAAAACAACAATTATTCATTTATTGTATTTTATTTTATTGTATTTTATTCATTTTATTGTATTTTTTTCCTTATAATATTTTATTCATTTTTTTGTATTTTTCTTCATAATCAGAACAACAACAAAACTTTTATTTTATTTTATTTTATTTTATTTTATTTTATTTTATTTTATTTTATTTTATTTTATTATTTTATTTTGTTCTTTTGACACACTTTAAATGATAATTTAAGTAGAATTTCAAATAGCTTAATCAGCAAAACAAATAATTTAATAAATTTGTATAAACTAAATACTTACTTACTTCCGCTCCACAAATATTCTTTTTTTTACACTAAATTTTGTATGCATTTTTTTCTTTTATTTTTTTTTGACTCATCAATAATTTTCGTTTTAAGTTAATTAAGAAATAAAAATTACTATTGTTACAAGTGTCAACGAATCAACAAGTGTTTTAATTTAACTTACGCAATCCCTTTTTTGACACCAATGTTACGTTTTAAACTTTTTAAAACGTTTGAGTGCGTTTAAATTGCGTTAAAATAAAATAAACAGCGCTTTATTTTTGTTACAGTTTTATCTATTTTACTACACAATAACTTTTATACTGTTTGGCTTAATACAACGCTTAATATTCGTTTATACAACATTTTTATTTCCGCTTTAACACGTCTTTATCTTACGACAGCCAAACGATAACTAACTGACGTGTAGGTAAAGCAGCCCTTTATATACCTAATTGCCTACAGTTTCGAAGGTTCAGGAAATATCGACCTTGTTCTATTTCCATATCCGTAACGTAAAGATGGTCGATGTGGCAGTGCTGCCAACTTGACAGGGTGACACAAAATATACCTAAATCTTACAATGCAGTGTTGTATTTTTATTTTCGTAACAATATTATAAAAAAATTATCACAAAAAAAAAGTCATATATGCCCACAGATAGTTTTAAAAGATATTTTAATACATACATATACATTTATAAAAATCACATGTCCTGAATTCTTTTATTTGTTAACTGAAGTTTGACTTTTATCAATTTCATTTGAAAATCAGCCTTCATTTTTTAATTCATAAATTTGTTTATTGATTTGATAATTCTTGTGTGAATTATTTTTCAATCGCTTTAATGTTTTTAAGATCTGATTTTTTGCTTGTTTTTTTAATACTTGCAAACGCTCATCATCCAGTTTATTATTTGATGGTCTGCGATTTTTTGGCAATTGTTGTACTGTAGAATCAACAGTCGGTGAAGGCTCCTAGGAGTAGATGCTGATTGCGACCCATCGGATTTTCCGAGCCCATTGCAGACCCTTTTGGGTTTACTTGTGTTTGCATTAAGACAAGTTCCACAATGCCCTGTTCTAATTGGCAAATTTTCGTCTCAAGTTGGTTTTATAGTGAGTTCATAATTGTACCATAATAGTGGTATCGAAATGGTGGAAAATCGCTATCCTCATTGTATCGCCCTCGAAGACAACTATGTTGAATAATAAAATTGAATTTTGTAAAAACTTTGTTTTTACAAATGGAAGCTCGCCTCGGCCAATATCTGTATTAATTTTCATTAGGTCAACCAGCTTTTCTATTTGTTTTTTTTTTTGTAGTTTTCCTAAGAAATATTTGTAATTAATTATTTTTTCGGTTATATTTTGCAATACAAATTTTATATGCATACTTACATATTTTTCTCCATTTTCGAAAAAAAAGTGAGTGCTAACCGTCCCCCAGTGTCATCTTTTATACATTCCTAAATACATGAAAAAAGCCAATCCAGATGGGAATGGACCGGAAGTTAATATATTAAACAGGGTGAGGACCCAAACTGCACTAAAATGGTATCCATGCCTAAAAAATAGTGCCATAAATAACAATCAAAATCGTTTTGCCATCTTGGCTACAGAAGCGCCGGAACCCACAGAGGTTCTAAAATCGTTTAAACCTTCCACAATTTAATATTAATGAAGTGGTAAAGTGCCTGGTTTCTTAATTGGAGAGAAATCTTTTTATGTTACTCCCATTATATGGGGCGACATACATGAATTAAAAATTCAGGTGAATCACGAAAATGAATACCGTGAAATTGTAACCGCTTTCGAAATAGGGAAACTAATTTTTTTGCACTTACCAATTGAAGAGTAGTTAAGATCTTCAAGTCGTTATTAAGAGCATAGACTCCCGCGCGACTCCGTGTGAAGCAAAAGAGGGCTTAATTTATAGGGGATTTTAAATAAAAAGCGTGTTCAATATTAGGGCAAAAAGGTTCCCCAGCTAATGTTTCGGGTAGAACTGGAATTCGGTGACATTAAACTTAAGAAACACAAAACCCATCC